>JACJUY010001029.1:0-103454 GCA_014220935.1 Platorchestia sp. MABIK | reverse complement strand
ACATCAGCCACATCAGCCACATCAGCCACATCAGCCACATCAGCCACATCAGCCACATCAGCCACATCAGCAACATCAGCCACATCAACAACATCAACAACATCAACAACATCAACAACATCAACAACATCAACAACATCTACATCAACAACATCTACAGCAACATCTACATCAACAATAATAACAGCAGCAGCAGCAGCGGCAGCGGCAACAACAATAGCAACAGTGGCAATAGCGGCAATAGCAGTAACAGTGGCAATAGCGGCAATAGCAGTAACAGTGGCAGCAGTCTCGTCAGCAAGAGTGTGGTCAGCAAGCAAAACAGCAGCTTGGCGATGCAGACGCAAGGCACGGCACCCGGAAGCTGCAATGCGGGTGTGCGCAGTTGTCGCGCGCGCTCTGGTTACCTTGGCCCGCCTGAACCGCGGCTCTGCACCCCGTGTCACACTTGTGTGTCAATGCCAGACCAAGGTTGCTGGCAACTTGACCGAGCCTCGTCTAACATTGCACTGACTTGCACCTGGCCGTAGCGCTAACGTGCTCAGCAATAGCATCTCATACCTGACACTCATACCTGTTGTTAGGCATCTACTCTGCGTTTGGTGTGTGCAATGTTTGGTGTGTGCCTGTGTTTGGTGTGTGCAATGTACATTAGAGTGATAGGAGCCTCCTTTCGGGGATTTGAGTAGTTCGCGCTGTAGGGACCCAAGCAATTCATCAATTTAACGTTATATAAAACGAAAGCTTTCATAACTGCTAGCCAAATTCCAAGGAAATCTACAGACTTCGGCTGCTTGAACAACTCATTTGTGATACATTGTGGATGACTTTTACTTATGCTATCTTGTATTGCAATATTTTGTTCTCATAATTTCGAGATCTTTTTATTGCAGCGTCACTACTGAAGCGCATTGTTGTACTTTTACGCATAGTTATTGCTGTCCGACAACTTCCTACACTCATGTTTTTCGAATACTGATGAATTGTTCTTCTAAGGGATAATTGAAACACTGCCCCTTACTAATATGCATCGAGTCAGTCAATTAAGGCCGGCAGTCTTGTAAGGTCGGCAAAGACTTGCAGCAGCACGCATTACAGGATGGGGCATATGGGCCACAACGATCCGTTCGTGCACATGTATGGGATGGCTGTTCAGTCAGAAACAATACGAGGGCACGTACTAAGGTGGTAATCGAGTGGGTGCCTAAAGGTCAGTTGCTAGTGTTATGGCACGCTGATGATCTGTCTCCGTCACTATACTTTGTTAGAAACGTTCCTCGGAATTGCTCTAAGTCTTTGGCCGCCCGCTGTTAAATCAGACAAGTTGAAGTCGAGTTGGCGTCCCCTCAAGAGCTTCTTTCTACAAAATCCTTTCCTTATTCGGAACCAAGCGCACCTCAATCGATTATGAGATTTCGTTTATCTTTGCCCCTCTTATTGAGAAAGGAATGTTGACGATTTCTACATCCGTCAGTGAACATCGTGCAATTAGCTCTGCTGAGCACTAGACCCTTTGTTCTCGTAACGAAGTCAGCATTGTATGTTGCAGGACGATGTTGTATGTATAGTTGCTAGTCTTTCTTCTCATTCTTTTTCTCAGAGGTCGGAGGCTGGTTTTCTGTTCAGTATGCTGCCTTTTCTTGCCTGCTTTTACAAATCGAGTTCATTCACAAATTCTGCACCTTTTCATCACTTCTTGCACGTCTGGGCCCAGTTTTATTGTGATCGCTAACTTATTCAACAGAAATACTCGGTACACCATAAATGGTGTTGTAATACAGCATTACCTTTGTTCAGCATTGCCATGAAATTTCTTTTCATTCACTTTCTTACCTCATTGAAGAAGGTCTTTGGAGCATCTCAATCTTTCGGGCCGGGTCTATGATTCTCATTCTGTTTTTACTGATGCACCTAAACGTCCGGTCGTGTGTGTAAAGACGCATTCTAAAATTGTACATTCTCTCCAATTAATACTGTTTAGATTCTTTACTGAATTACACTACAACAAATTTCTTCAGCTTCTGCAATATAATTCAAACCAAAGTCGATTCATGATGAAACTTCGTTCATAACCGAATATTGATGTAAATCCTTATCACACCGTGAGCATTCTAAACTATTTTTCCGCTTAATCTTTATAAGCTTTTGAAGTTATAATTTTTCATTAGACTTTTGATTCCTTGTTTGCTAAGAAGCATAAATTTATCAAAGCTCACAAGTTTAAGCGACATTAACTTGAGCCAAGAATCACTTTCCAATACTCAATAAATGCGCAGTCTATGAGTATCATCCGCGCCTTGTCAGTGATATACTTGAGCAAACTACTGTGTGAACGTTAGCTATTTGCTTCCTCCGCAGTGCGAGTGCACATCAGCTGTGCACATGTAGGAAGCAATAGAAAGTTATCTTTACACCGACAGTTAGTTCAATTCTCATTGATCTGTTTGATTAACCTCATTTCCACTGTGGTGACAGAGGGCGGAGCCAGTGCTACTCATTATACGCAGTTAAATTCTCATTTTACCCAGTACGTGTACAGTACTACGCATTGTACAGTTACAGAATAGTACAGACAAATGTTTTGTATTACTCGGTACTTTTAAGTCTTGTGGTTATCAGGCAACATTCTACATTTGTTCATAGAATGAATTACATTTGAGAGCACACCTGTAGAGGGCGCGGTGCAAATTCAAATTTGCACTAGATGTAAAAGTCCGGAAGGATTTCCAGTGCAAAATTAATTTAGTTTGGACGATTATCCTTGCAGTATCTAATTGAATTCTCCGAGACTGACTTTACGGAAGGGTTTTCTGAAAGCATTAGTCCTTCGTTTTCATTAAGAATTTGTATTTCGTGTTTTCTTTTATAATTGTAGTTACATTTATCATCAAATCTAGATTAAGCAACACTAGGGATCCATTGCCATCAATCGTTTTTTTCGACTAGTGACATGGGTGTTTCAATACTCATATGTATGTATCGTGTGAGTGTATTTTACATACTTTAAAATATTTTAAAAACCAATGATGTTTTGTACCATCTGTATTGGAAGTAAACTGTTTCTCTTTTCTTTTTCTTTCTTTAGGAACATCAATAATGTTCCACCGAGCGCTGATCGCGCTCCCTTGTTACGCGTGTCGTACATTCTCGTACGCAATTACATCCGTAGTTTACTGTAGGAATGTTTGTTGCCTTGAGTTCGTAGTAGAGGGTTCAGTTGTGAAAACTGATTGTTCTCCAAGCTTATTTCAATTGGTACTGACTTTACAGGGGCGACTGTCACTGCGTCGTGTCATTAATTATGAGACATTGAAAACAATCATGCAAAATTTATTTATCAACGTCATAGGAAGGAAGATTTCTTCTTCTTCTACTTTATTGATAAAGCTGAATTGAGTACTGAGTAACTGTCTTCTCGCGCAAGCAACTGTTCCTCATTTTTATTTTCTCGTAGCTTCTTTCTTGAGGTGTGTAGCAGCCTCTAAGATCTCTCATAGATTACTCGTAGTTTCTTAATACGGGATATTCACCGAGTTCATAATGGGATGATCATCTTCCTGGTGTTCTTAAACTCTGAGGATTGAAGTAGTATCGAGGTCAACGATGTAGTAAGTTACACAAAATGGAAATATTATTCTCTCTTGATAATAGCCAGGAGATTGTCTCTATTTATTTGTGCAAAGGAAGCTTGGGACGTACCTCCACATCGATCATCCTCAAGGAAGTAAACATAATCCCACGATCATCTCCTGATTGATGAAGTCATTGCCTAATACAGGAGTTAACGACCGCGAACCAAGCGGGCACTTGGCCTTATAGATAATGAATGCATGCCGAGTCTCATGACACTCTGATGTTGTTTGCACTGACTCAGCCTGTAGACTACAGGAGGTAAGTTTAAGGCATAGTGTTCAGCCTTATTTCTCAACACAAATTTCACCAAGTTTTAATCCAAGCCGGGGAGCGTCATTAGCTTCGGAAAAGTAAATAGAGAATTTTTACCATGCTTTGATTCACGGTGCACGCGCCAATTCGACGCTCGTCAAAATTCACACTCAAAAGATCTGCGGTGTTTCAAGTCATCGAAGAATGAAGGGCACTCTCTTCAGTTCACGGATTTTTTACGTACAGAACAAGAGCGCAGGTGGTAGCGAGGCCTCTACCGCGTGCCGGCAGCTGATGCTTTAAAATTTCTTTTCACGGTTGTCTGCATCAATCCTTCATTGAGTTCTAGCCCTCGTTAAGTATAATGACTAATAAGGAGAACGGTATGTTCTATGCTCTCCTTTGTTTCAAGCACTGGCTCGTGAGGGTCCACTTGCTGTGGTTTGGTGTCACGGGGGTACAAGTGAACTAATTTCTTGGTGACCGAGCCAAGACACAATTTTTAATAACTTTCTCTAAATGTAATTAAAGAGCACTTAGTGTTTAATCCAGTCGTTCAAATTCTTTTTGTTAGCCTCAAATGTGAGTTTGTGTATCTAGTCCTCAAGTGTCGATGATGCTTTTCACAACCCCACCCCCTCACCCCCCTCAGGGGATACAGCTATTGTACGTATGAATTAAATGATATGTCCGCAATATGATATGTAGCGCTGCATCTTGCTCATCTTGCGCATGCTGCGTCAGGTTTAAACACAATTTTGTGTTAAAACCTGACGCAGCATGCGCATTGCGGACAAATAGTTCCCCCCCAAACAATATAATATAAATATAAAAATACATCCCCCATACAATATTATATATATAATTTTCGGAACGTAATCACGTTAGAAGGCGAAATAATAGGGGTTACGAATGTTATGAAACACAAAATTGTGTTAAAACCTGGCGCAGCATGCGCATTGCGGACATAATGAACGCTCCCAGGGGAAAAATTTGTGGCCCTGAGCTGGGGGTTAGGTATGCCTTCTTTTGTTTGAAGTAAACAAGTTTTTGATTTGTTACGGGCAATCTTTTTGGTTCATGTCCTACTTTTCAGCACCTTCAACTTTTATATTGTTTCATAAACTTTTTTTCTATACTGCCGTTCACATGCGCAAGGGATCTTGTGTGGGAACACACTTTGTTCATAGACTCCCTGTTCTCTTGACTCCCTACTCGTTATCTGGTGCCTTCTTCTTTGATCTTTTTGGAACGCCTTTCTTGAGGCTTGGAAGGCTTAAACTAACTAATCTACTCTAATCTGATGCTCTTCCCTTCATTTATTAGACACTGATTAGCATACCGACGCTGTCAATAATGGCGGCATTTTTCTAAAGTTAAAACTATATTTATTCCTAAAAAAGTTTTACATGGTTTTAACAGGAAGTGTTTAAATGACCAGTTGAAGACTTAACTTTTCTTCATTTGACTCACTCAATTACATTAGCTTCTTCATTCGATTTATTATTTATCTGAAAAAAATAGGGATTAATTTTACCTCCAGTAAATAATACTGCACTCGTAAATGAAAAACTAATCACGGTCGTTGTGTAATGTTCAGGTACCCAGGTTACGAGATGGTTAACCAACAAGCAGCCTTGCTTCATCGCTTATTGATACATAAGGGTAATGATTAACTGTAAGCGAATAGCTTGTACTAAGATCATTTAGATTACCGAGGCATGCTTTCAGCACAGTTATTATTTGTGATGCAATCACTGCCATCAGAAGTGTATAAAATAAATAGTAAGTGTATTCATAGAGCTCGTCATATTGCACTACATTTCAAGTCTTCTCGAGCTCGGTTACACCTAACGTAACTGGTTTTGGCGTCAAGCACTGGTTAGTTGTTTTTACGAACGAATTTTTGATCTAGCCAGACAGTGGCGAGCGTCTTTTAATACAAAAAGTATAGTCTGGCGTATTCGCTGTCCATTGTATCTTTGGAGGATTAATAGCTCATTAACTGGCGCCAACAATTTCATACATACGGCAGGGTGGGTGCGGCCGCTGCATGGTAGGTAGGATACCTTTTTGCTTGACGCGCGCCTTAGGTGATTTGTGCTGGCCGGTGCTGTGATACTGTCACTTCTGGCATTACTTCCCGCTTCCCCTTGGCTCCAATTACCT
This sequence comes from Platorchestia sp. MABIK, assembly GCA_014220935.1. Classification (NCBI taxonomy): domain Eukaryota; kingdom Metazoa; phylum Arthropoda; class Malacostraca; order Amphipoda; family Talitridae; genus Platorchestia; species Platorchestia sp. MABIK. The sequence continues at coordinate 97,400 of JACJUY010001029.1, read as the reverse complement.
ATTAAGTCGTGATTAAGCCCCGAACACTGGAAAGAGTTAGGACTCAAAAATTGGTATGTTATTCATTCTCTAGAGTATGCACGAAACATACTATTTTTGGGTCGCTCTACTTACAATTCTCATGACGTCACTCAAACGCTTAAACAACTCTAAGCGTAACGCGACAAAAACCGAATCCTCGTGACACAAAACCCTTAAAACGAACTTCGCCTATTGGCTAATGGAACATGGAAGCGAGACAAATTTGAGGCTATCGTTGAGGGTGCAAGGTTCAGGCGCGAGACACAGAGGAGCTGGACGCCACAAAGCCACGTGCTGGCGCGTGCACGGCGCAGGTGTTGTGATTGGCAGGTGGGAGCGCGGCGGCGGGGCAGCTGTGCAGCAACTGGCGCCTCGCCGCTGCCCCGTTTGGTGCGTGATTGCCGGCCTCTTCCGTCTCAGCGCCCGCCGCGTTGTTCACTGATGTGTGTTGCACCACTGATCTATTGAAGATACGCTCGTCGTAGCGCTGCTCATCTTGCAAGTGGGTTAGTTTTGAGCCCATGAGTCCATTTGCGCATGCTGGTACCCTTGCATCTCATTCTGAATGCATTTTCAATTTTACTATTAAGCACATCCTTGAGGTTTCAATATTTCATGGTTTCGATGTGGAGCAGTGCGCATTTTCTCACCTTTGAACGATGAACTTAGATCCCTCCAAGTTGGCCAACACGTGCTCGCGTCTTCAGGTTCTCTTGCAGTCAATCATGCCTCTCATGCACCAGGTTTCAGAAGGCCAATAATAATTGCAACTACGCTTTAAAACATGTTTCATACATTTACAGTAAATGAAATGGAGGAGTTTGCATTTTCAATCCAAAGATAGTTACACGCAATGATGAGAATCAGTCCTTATGACTGTTTTTTGTTTCAAACAATTCTTAAATTAACTTCATTACGATCAAGTTTCAGCCCAACGAATGAGGTACATGGAAACAATCTTAGTATGATTCCAGCTCGTGCATTGGCGCACTGTTACGTTACAGCCGCGCTGTGGGAAACACGCTCAGGATTGTCAGGCCTGCACGCGTTACAGCAACGTACTTCTGAGATTTCAAAAATCCAACATCGTTGCAATTTCCACATCACCTCAGGAGGATACAACTTTTGTTTTTGTGTCTCTCCCAGGGGACAATGTGTGGGCCCGAGATGAGAGTTAGGTAGGCCTTCTTTTGTTGAAATAGAATAGATTTTTGTTTTCTTGCTGACCATATATTTTTCAGGTCATTGCCGTCAGCTTTTTCAGCTGCTATTACTATCTTATTCAACTTTAATTCTGTTTTATAAATTTTATCTCAAATCACTGTTTCTATGCATACGGAGTCGTACGTTGAAACACATTATGCATTACTTCCCTATACAATTTCAAAGTTGCTTTTTCATTATAAAAGCAAACCGTTCACAGTTGAGTGTATTTAATTAAGCTCATTCGATTTTTCTATTTCTGGAGACCTATAAATTTACCGTAGCAGTCACTTTTTCTAGTCGAAACGAGAACATATCAATTCAGTTGAAACAAGTCCCGCCTAATGTACGAGACGTTCAAAGCAGTAGCTGAGGCCGCTTAGTTTTTTACTTCGAGAGTAATTACACAGTGCCCGGCATTTGTTGGGATCCAGCCTACAGCTGACGATGGGAGGATATTGAGGAGGATCGCAGCTGGAGCTATACCGTGGAGACAAGGCGGCTATTAAGCGGAGGACAAGCAGCGCGAGCGACCTAATAAGGAAGAAAGTCTATTGTGTCGATCCGCAGTCCTGCAACGCGGGCTCCTGCCGGCTTCTCAGAGCTGAGGACCGTTACGTCTTGATTTACATCAAATCACAGAGTATCAAATAACCTGACCCACTATTTTCTTCTTTCTTGGGTATAGGAACATGAGTTTTAAATTCATTTTCTTCAGATATTTGATGCCCATAACTACAACGTTCATATGCACCCTGCATTAGCGTCATTGTCGTCTCGTTCGCCATGTGGAAATGTGCTGCTGGGTGCGTGCCTTGTTAAATAGGAGGAGGAAATGAGTCAGTTGGTAAGTGAAAAGAACGAAAGGGCAAAAACCAGGCGACATTTCATTTTTAAAAATCTGTATGTCAAAATAGAACGTTTCGGGCCTAGACCCATCTTCAGCTAAACAATCTGGAATGATATAGTGAAACATTAATAACCTAGATCCATCATTGGATAAAACAATCTGAAATGACAATAGTGAAACATAAATAACCTAGATCCATCATTGGCTAAAACAATCTGAAATGACAATAGTGAAACATTAATAACCTAGATCCATCATTGGATAAAACAATCTGAAATGACAAAAGTGAAACATAAATAACCTAGATCCATCATTGGCTAAAACAATCTGAAATGACAATAGTGAAACATTAATAACCTAGATCCATCATTGGATAAAACAATCTGAAATGACAATAGTGAAACATAAATAACCTAGATCCATCATTGGCTAAAAGAATCTGAAATGACAATAGTGAAACATCAAAACCTATGCTAGAGAAACTGTTGGTATCTCGACAGTGGCACACATAAGAATGGAAGAAAGTGACAGGGGGATGAGTAAAGGTTCAAACTAACTATGTGAAGAGGGTGAGCGCTCTGCATGTCATTAAGCTGAGGCTTTAATTTGTGGATGTAGAGGAACTCCAAAATTCTAAGTTTATCTGAATTACTGGAATAACCTAATATGGAAAAGTCTGATTCAGAAATTTATACATTGCATTGAAACTCTGTGTGAGACCTAATTGAGGAATGGGGAGGATGGCAAAGGCGTGCGCTTGTTCTATGACTTATTCCTGCATGTTCCGACCGCCTAACACGCAATGTGCGGCTCGTTGAGCCCACATATGCAGATGCACATTGTGCACAACTGTATTTATAAACAAGGCAGGACATACAGATTGACATGCAGATTTTTAAAAATGATATGTCGCCTGGTTTTTGCCCCTTTCGTTCTTAATAAAGTTGCGTTGCACTCAGAACTTACCGATAGTTGGTAAGTGCATAAAGATCAAAATTTTGCTTCAGCCGCATTACTCAATGCCGTTTCCGTAGAAGTGTCATTAGTTGCACTTCAAGAATCAATATTCTGGGATAATCTATTTACTGTTTGAGTTTAATGTTGACGACCACAGGTCATTACGCGTCAAAAAAATTAGTTAATGACTTCGCCAGAAATGATTAAGAATCGTGTAAAAGCCTGCGATCGTCAAGATATTTTGGTGTGAACGAAGCTGGATATCCACCACCCAATTCGTTATTTTCGTAACAAGGAATGAAAGGTATCACTCCTCACAGAATTAGACACAAAGCACTTGACAAGCAGGGTTCGATGCTTGAAGGTTCAATCAATATTCCTATACACATACATACGCAGCCTGCTTCTTATCATTCGCTCTTTTCACATTTATGCCCTCGATATAAGTACATCATTCAGACACTACAATTTCCAAGGAAATTTTGGCGAACAACCGCTCAAAATACTCAAGTATAGAAAAAGATATACCCAAACAAATAGGTATACAGTCGTTAACCATTTTGGCCAGGAGTAACGTGTAGAAAAATAGTCGTTACGCACAAGAAAATGGAAATGAGGTCACAGCATCAAGCAGTGCGGGGTGATTTATGCAGACTGTGTCTCTCAGACCGGCCGTGCTTAGACGACTTCCACAGCTGCCTCCGACTTGCTATGTTGTATCTTTGTTTCCACACAAACAAGCTGTCCTCTCATGGACGGCTATCCTGCATCCGCAACGCGCAGCGTCCATGTTGCTATTGTATCTTTTGGTCTGTTCCGGTACGAGTTACGTTCTTGCGTAGTGACTCTTTGGTCTTAAAGAAAGTTTGACCTGGTCAGGTCGTTGCTTTAGAGGTGATGCAAATAAAAATAAACTGAGGCTCGTTCAGCTCGAGCCCATAGATAAATGTGGCCTCCAACCCCGATATTTGGTTGAAAATAAAACATCTTTAAAATGAATGAACTAAAAATTAGGTAAAGGCTGATCAAGAAAAGTTATGATACACCAAAGTTAACGATTTGACTCGAATTAAATATTTTTTTTTCCAAGCAGAATGAAATAACATAATAACCAGTGACACAATTTCAGATCCGTGATATGGATACGAGGAGGCGAACGTGTGCTCTGCCAAACTGTCTCCCGCCTCATCAAAGATTATTTAGTTAAATATATCTATCGAACAAGCTACTAGCTAACTCTGCACCAAATATCTATGTTAGACGACGTTTACAAAGGCAAGGCAAGTTATGATGTTTTAAGGCAAGTTCATCATACGACTGGAACCGAACTTTAGGTAACAAGGAAGTGTGTTCAGTTCAGCAATTTTGTAACTGAATTCCTTAAAGAATTGAAATTCATTCAAATAATTAGGGTCTGTGCTAATATCAGATTACATTTAATGGTGCCTTTGAGCGTGCGATATCCTGGATATTTATATTTTTTGCTCAAGAATCAATTTAAGGTCAACTTGTCGGTAAAAAACAACATAGATTAAACGGGATGCTTCAGATACTGCTTTTACAGAAGTAGTAGTAATTCAAGTACTGTGAGACACTAGTTTTTCACCATTAAATGCAAGTGTATCGCCTTTGAAGGAGACGTCAAACCTTGCGTGTACGTAACTTGCAGCTGCTGATGATGTACCATGATACGTCGGGGTATATCTGACGGACATCTTGAGCTGCAGTGATAATTTCATGAAATGATTTCGTCTCAGCTCTTCGAAGCTGTGCTCGAAAGCATCACCGTCACTGCATGGTGACAAGCTTACTGAGATTTAAATAAGAAATTATCTTTTGAAAGTTTTCACGAGTTTTAACCATGCACAAGAAGAACCAAAAAAGTCGAATCGGTTTCAAATTCTACTGAATAACCGTAAGTTGTGAAATGGTGCGTTCACCTGCACTTCGTGAGAGTTCATAACGGAAAGAAAAATGAATGATTTCCTATCACGTGTGCTGGAAGGATGTGAGTCAACATGTTTTCACTACTAGAATCAATTTTTTGAAAGAAATATTTTGGCCTCCTCATAGAGGAGAAGGAAGATCCCACTGGTAAATTAAAACGTCTGTGCGTCAAAAAATTTGTCATATAGGTGGAGAATAACTTGAAATTCACACCCAGGGGAGGTTAATCGTACAAGCTTCAATCATTCGTAAATTCCATGGAGTAAGTTACACAAATTAAAAGACTGTTTCTAAAATATTTTATCGAAACTGCTTAAACGAATACCATTAATACTTTGCTTCAATCGCCCATGTCATATTAAACACCCAGAGCGTAGGGTCACGCACATCCTCCGTAGCATTGTTGAGCTGTAATAGTGTCAGTAGTTCATGCTTCATCTCCTATTCTCAGCTGAAGTAGAATACTTGGTGTCTGAATTCAGCCATCGTGCAGTCCTTTGTAGTTGCAGCGCTGCATCTCGTCTTTTGACCCAAGAGAATACAGTAACAAATTAGTTTGCCCAACCGGTCGGCATATTTGCCTCCCTGTTTAAGTTCGACAATCCTCAGTTGCAGAAAAGATGCCGCTTTGACCACCTGACGCCTGCCGCTGACGTATGAACTTCCCGCTGTACGCAGTTGTGAGCCGCGCCTTATAAGGGCTTGGAGGAAGCACCGTTCTGAAACGCATTCCGACCTCAGAGCTTCCCTTCAAAGATGAATAATCACGCAATCAAATTATCCAAAGCTCTTTTTCGAATCAGGAATTCGTTTCGAATTCCCATCTGCCAAACTCATGCATGACGCCGATTTGTTATTTTTGTTTCACAAGCTCGTTGTTTTGACCATATACGTTATTTGTAAACCGTAATTGGATTCCAAAGTTGAACTCAATTTTGAAAATCGAGCCGGACTTTTATGTGTTTAGACGTTATTTGCAATCAAATAATCGGGTTTGCTACTATAACTCGTCTTTAAATATTGTTTGAAATGAAATCAAAGAAACAGACCATTGAAATAAGACCCTTATTCCTTTACGAATGCCAGATGAACGGTCATTCGTGAACAAAGGATGGAAGAGTAAGAGATAGTCCGAGGCATATGAGGTCAGGATGATTTCTAATGATACACCTCACTTGGGTCTTCAAAAGAAGTACTTTGCATTGGTGATATTGCTCATAAGTGATCTTATCTTAATGTCACGTTTATTCTATATTATTGTGGCGCAGGAGAATGTGTGCATTACGAGATGCGTGCTTCTCCTTATGTAACAGAGCAATGACAGATCTTCTTGGCCACCATCACATTCACCCCGTTATTTGCATGCATGCTTTGAGGGCGTAAATAAATTATCCCTTCACGATGTCTCCATTAGATGTAATGATCACCAGTCACACAGTATTTCAATTGAACGAGACGGGTCATTTTTACGAAATAAATGCTCTTAAGTATAATTCAAACACGGTAGATGTTCATAGAATAAAGTGTGAGTGTGCCTTATCTACCCTTAGAATGGGACGCGAGTTCTTTGCGGAGAGACATTTGCTTCTAGGAGACCATGCTTCGCACTGCGTAGCCCAAAGTTCTGACCTGTATCATGGTTCATAATCATGAGAGCGTACATCTGTTAAAAAACGAATAAATTTAACTTATCTACGACGAATAAAACATTCGATAAGGGGTTTATAATTTTCATGTTTATTCTACTATACAAAAAATTAAACTTTGACGCAGTACTTGAGTGAGGCCATTTGTTAACGTTTCTTGACTTGATGCTCATTATGTGGCATCCCCTCATTGGGATACAACTATTGTATCTTTGGGAATTAGCGCTCCCAGGGGGGCAATGTGAGGGCCCGAGCTAAAGGTTATGTAGGCTTTCTTTGTGTTAAAATAACATAGGTTTTTGTTTCGTTATGGACCCACTTTTTTTTCGATTCACTGCTGTCCTGCTTTTTCAACACCTTCTACTTTCTTCTTCAACTTTGATCATGTTTCATGAACATCTTTCTCGTCTTACTGTTTCTGTGCCCATTCTGCATAGATTCCACGTTCCCTTAACTCCATACTAAATGGTGCCTTCTTCCTTCCTCTCTTTGGATCTCATTTGTTGAGGATAGGGAGGCTTAAACTAACTAATAATCTAATCTAATCATTATGTGGCATTTTTACGGCAATAAAACATTATAAATCCGTCAAAGTTCCCGCTAGCGAAAGAGGGACATGATCTAAATGATAAAATTGGAAACAAAGTTCAGGTTACTTAACATCATTTGACCCATAGCAATTGAGTTGAAAAGAGGACGCAGTTTTTGGAAGTACGTTATCCGTAAAATGTTAGGTGTAATGTTAGATCTCCTCCCGCAACGGTTTGGCTCTTTCTTATGCGCGTTAAATGGAGCAGTGAGCGTGGTAGCATAATTTTGACACCGGAATGCATGCAGGATTGAAAGACAAAACAAAAGGATGCAACAGGTGCTGCTGGGGAACTTTTTTGATATTATTTGCAAAAATCTTGCAAGTCACGTTAGACAGGGAAACAAATGTAAGATGCATGAACACCCTCGGAACAATGGGCTCATTAGTCGCTGTGCTCTTGAAGCTTAAGGGTCTTTGAACTGCTGCTTAGGTGGTGGTCAAACAGAGACCTCAGTGGGTCCGCCAATCAATAACCATTAATAAGGAAGCTGGTAGCGTAACTGTGCGCTGGTCTATTTATGTAGTAAAGCCACGTCAATACAGCGGACTCTTCAGCTCGGTGACCTGTACTCAACCGGAGACGGTCACTCAATACCAAGAGTTATACCAACTTTTTAACTCTGGTGCCAAGGACGATGAGGATGACGTTTGGGAACCAGGCCCTACTCGACTCGATCAATCAGGGCCACAGAGACTAATTTCCAACTGAAACGGGCTCAGCGTTAGAGTAACAAGCACATTAGACAGGACTCTATTTTCTATATACGGAAGCCTGAAAGACGCAGCTTTTTAGCACACTTACGTAGGGTACAAAAACGTTGCATTCTCGTCTCACATTTCGAGTTACAGACCAGTTTTTTGATGTTCGCCCACGGATCAAGTCGGAGAATTCACTGCAGTTTTAGTTTTAAATTTTCTTTTGAATCCAGAAGGTTTAACGGAAGTTCACCAACACAATTTTGACAGTCTATTCAAGCAGCTTCCACATTTGATGCTTATTCACCTCAGTGCAGGGCTGCATTAAGTAAGGCTTATGCTTCTCTTTCAATATTAAATGAAAATATCCCTCGCAATTTCAGCTACATGGTTACATGGAATATTCTACCAGTGTTTGGGTATTCACCTTCTTCAGAGAAAATACCCGTGTGAATTGCAGACACCATTACTCGCTTGTATCATACGCCTTAGCATTACGATACCATGTTTGGAGAGTGGCTGCTAAGTGGAATTTGTTCCAGCAGCCACTACTTACAACATGCACAGCCACATTCGAATTCATCACAGAAAGAGAAAAACACGGACTTTAAACTGATTATTTCATGTGTTGTCTGGATTCATACCTCAGAATAATGCGCTGACAGAGTGCTAATGACAATATTTTACTAACCCTTTCAAACATAGTGGAACAAAATATGAACAATAAAGAAAATGATGTTCGATGATACTTACAATTGTAATACGTTCCCTGTTAATTTAATATGTGAAAGGATTTACAACTGCAAAAGTTTCCTACAACCATGCGATAAAGCTGTGGGGATGGTATTTGTAATTTATCTGTAAACTTGAGTATTAACTCTGAATAATCCCTGACATCCCGAGAAGCCCCATCAGTAAGTGTTGATGGTATGTCACGTTTTTGTTTCTTCTCCATGGTGGGCATTTTCTTTCGTATTTCTCTCTCTCGTTGTCTGTCGCCTTGACTTCCTTGACTTGACTGTCATTCTTGTTATCATTTGTTGCCATTCTGCGTGATGTGCGTACCTTACAGCACATTTTTTCGAAAGTTCTCAAGTACTATTCATAATCGTAACGTTAACTTTGTATAGTATTCATTTGCCCTTCTTCACCCCATTAGCTTTCAGTTTTTTTGCTTCCTGAGAAACTCGGAACCATTATTAAACAACGTGGAAAAGCAATTGCTTGTGGCTGTGACCTTGAATATTGCATTGTATCTGACCTCTATATAATACTGTAATAATGGTAATTGGAATTTAAAATCTCCCATTGCGTCCACGGAGATGACAGTATTTCCCTTCCAATGAACTCATCAGCTTTTCAAAAAATTAGTATCTTTAGCATAACTTCATTCCTGACGAAGGCTCTCCTATGAGCTCTGAAAAGAGAGGATCTGATTTTGCAATGCCTCGCTTTAGAGAGCGCGGAAGTGCATGGAGGTGCACACAAGGACTTGTTATTGCGAGATTTAGTGATTATTGTTCGTGTCATGAAGAGAGACTGACCTGCAGCTTCAATAATGTACGGTAACTGGTCATCGATCTGGCTCATTATTAAACCAAACGTGACCCGATCCCCCGGAGCCTTCCTACAGTGGCGGGACCTCCTGGCATTTGCTGCCGCTCCCAGCCTTGCGTAACGGAGCGTGTGTGACGGTGTAGGGAGCTCTATTGTGAGTATTGGTAATATGTATCAAACTCACTACTGATTGCTAAACACTGCTTTGATTGCAAACACATGTTCCTCATTGTAAACTCACCATTGTTTGCTAAACATAAATCACTGTTTTGATTGCAAACATAGGTTTCTCATTGTAAACGGAAACAATGACTCATTGTAAACGCAAACATGTTTGCTAAACATAAATCACTATTTTAATTGCAAACATATGGTCCTGATGGTAAACTTACCGTCTTGGATACCATCCCCGAAATATCCATCACTATTTTGATTACAAACTTGTGTTCCTGATTAAAAATTGTTCAGAAAAAAACGAGCTTGGTGTTGTGAATTTGTAGCTTTATAGACTACAAGGTGCAGTTTGTATACATGGTATATCAATTCTATGGTTTTCAGAGCACACACATTCCACTGATGTGAGAGAACAAGCAGCCCTGTAACGTGCACTGCACTCAATCCGACCTCGTTCATGTGACCCATAACCGGACTTTCAAACAATTTACGTCGTCTTAGCGGTATAACTGGTAGCATAAATGTGTTGAGAAAAATTTACTGCTTCCACCTGTAAGTACCATTTGGATGAAAATTTGTCAAAAATTTGGTTGGACAGGTGCTCCGTCCAGCAGTCGTGCGCATACGTGTAAAATGCGTTCGTAAAAAGTGTTCGGCTGTTTATACTCGTAACACACAGGAAGTGCTTTTCGAGCATCTAAAAACGATGGAATCAAGTAAAATCTGACTATCATGCGTTCCGCATGGCCTTTGCATGATGTGAATTGCAAAGTATTTGGGTACTGCATGAAAAATGAAACTTTGAAATTCTTCCCCTGGCGCGTGTAATGAACGTACTTTTCATTACGTCCGGTGTTGACATAGTCCAGTTTGTGATGTATTTTCAGCATTTAACTCGTTCTTGAAATCTACTCCTAATCTTTGAATTACATCATAGTTCCTTCCATGTACGAAGTGAGTTATCTAAACCTCTTTTAATTGTGAGGACAAGAAAAAAAATTTCATTTGAGTGTGAAACAAGATTGACGGTCACAGTTGTTGATTTTGAGTGCTTGTGGAACTGCGTTTTCGACCCGCTTATAAGGGTTTATTAGTTCAACAAATAAGTTTCTAGCCGAGTTCGCAACTTAAGCATCAAGGTGAGAGCTCCGTTAGTGTCCGGCCAACTGCCGTAACTAGGGAATGTCCTTTCAATAATTTATTACTATCATTTTGAACCTTAGGCTTACAGCTGACGTTTACTGCAGAGTAAAGGTTATCTAAAAATTCGAAGAATACATTGGAATTTATATTTTTCAGCTTAGAAATCAACGTATTCTTGAATCTGCTTCATTGGAACTCCAGGCAAAGAGAAATTCGTCTCAACTTTCCCGACAACTTTTCAACACTGGTTACATTCCTTGAGAATATATAGTGACAGTTGTGATCATGTTTCGACTACGTTTCACATCCCTATGGTTTCAGAGCATTACCTTTTCCTGAATTTTAGAAAACTTACCTCGTCAACACACTTCCATTCGTGTTTTCTCGCGTTCCCGTTTCGTCGAGAATTTGTTCATCTAAACAAATCTTCACGTTGACAGCCATAGAAGCCTCGTAGCTTCCTTGCCTTACAATACTAACATTGTTGGCTGTTGGATATTTAGTATGTTTTTGTGTCTAATTTGTAAAAGCGTGCATTCTTGTGGCTAATAAATCTTTCACTCTTTGTTAGATGCACTCCTACTGTGCTTCAATGACAGTTTGCTGTTAATTTGTCATTGTCGCCTTATCTTGAAGACTCGGGAGGCTCCTTTGATAAGTGCACTGATTGAGTTAGTGGCGACTGCGTGAGGTGAAACAAATAATTTTCACCTAAACTTGAAATGCCTCAACTTATCTTTTATCAATATTCGAAAGGTCAGCGATTACTGACGTAGTGGGTAATCGAGTTTAATTTAGTTTTTATGTTATCAGCGAATGGAGCACTTTGGATAGAGCTTGTTCCATTTAGTTTTTAAGCATGACGTGTGCAACCACGCCGCTTCGCTCAGAGGAGAAATATGCGTCAACTTGATACCACCTGGCTTGCGCTGAATTTCTATGCTTGAATGTTTAAATACAATCTGCAATGATTGCTGTGAGTTGTCTCATGGTAGAATAATGGTAAGGATGCGTAGCGCTAACGATGTCGAACTATTAACTATCAGAGCTCAATTCTGCTCCGATAAAATAAAGGTACTCCACGCAATACTCGAACTGTAAGAAGGGTTGGGATTTCGAGCATTTCGAAATTTCAGAAAGATTCGTGTAGGTTGCTCGACATCGAGAATTACACAACAAAAGACCTTCATCCCTTACGTGAAAGAAACTCTAAGAATCTCTTTTTTCCGAACTAAAATAGTGCGTATACGGTGTATTTTCATTCATGTAACATGTTCCCAAGGGGATTATGTAAGGTCCTGAGCTAAAAGTTAGGTAGGCCTTCTTTTTGTTGAAATAAAATACGTTTTTTTTTGTTACGGGCCATTTTTTCGGTTCAATGCTGTCCTGTTTTTCAGCACTTACTACTTTCTTCTTCAACTTTTATCTTGTTTCATGAACTTCTTTCAGAGCTTACTGTTTTTATACACCTTGTGCGTAGATTCCGCGTTCCCTTAACTCCTTATTAAATGGTACCTTCATCCTTTCTCTCTGTGAACATCTTTGTTGCGGTAATGGGAGGCTAAAACTTTCTTATAATCAATCAATCTTATTCCATGTGTGTATTTAAATTTTGAGATACCAATAAATGGGGCGTATTTTCGTTGATTGTCAGTTTCCACTGTTGCGCTTAGCAGTGAACGTAATCTCTCAAGTATTTCTGCCTCAGCAAATTTAAACTCACGAAATTTTTTGCGACAAGTTTACTCGTAATATTGTTTCTAATTTTCTTTCTGCAATACGTTGAAAGTGTTTTAAAACCAGGATACTATCATGAAAAAACTCACAGCTAAATTCTGGGAAAGAATCAAAAATGTCTGAGCTCTACACCTTCTTTATCTTTTTGCAGCCTTTACACTTATAACATGATTAGTAATTATGAGGAACAGGATGATCAGTTCCATGAGAGAGTTAGTTTCCTATCTATTTGAGTTGCAATGAATTTACGTCAATGTTTTAACCAGTCCTGACATGTTACATTCGCTAAGAAATGACTATTTTAAAAGCGATAATCCTTGCTATTTTATTTATAATTGATATGTAGTCTTACCTGCGACCGGAATCGCGCTCAGTCCTGCTGGTCCTCGAGCGAGCGCAGCGTACGTCGAACAGTCCTGGCTGGACAGCTGACGGTTAGCAATGAACTGCGAGCTCGATTATCGAACTGGCCCGTTGTGGGCTGAATGACGTGAACGCCTGCAGAACTTAGCGAGCGTAGTGCAAAGGTTTTATTGTATTAAAATGGATAAATTAAATCTACCTTTCACTTTTCCCTGCGATGTGAAAGACGTTGTCAGAAGAAGGACTGATTACCCAATCGTAGAGAGGCAACTGCCCATTGATCAGAAATGATTACTTTTTGCTTTGCATGCTTCAAGATAGGTGTGACAAATGTCACGCTGATTATATCGTAATTCATTGAATCTTTTAATCTTCGTCATTGTTTTTAAAAATGCTGACAGAGTCAGATGTAAATGAGTTATTTTACTGCCTGGCAAATGCATGTTAGTGTCCCTATCGAAATGATTAAAATTGCAACACAGTGATGCCTGGCAGCTTGTTTGTTCTGAGCTGAGCTTATATCAACACGATAGTTACTCAATACGATAATATCAATACAAAGCTCCTCACGCTAGAGGTAAGAATACTTTCCCAGAAAACTGAGGACATCCCGCGAAAGTGATAAGCGATTTTTGGTTGGTTCAACGCTGAGCGTCATTGAAACTGAAAAAACATTGTCGCTCATGACGTGTTAGTGCCTTGACTTGCACTGCATTCGTGTGCATATTTCTGAATTGAAGCAAGGAGTTATAAACGACCATTTAAACTCGTGATTATTAAAAACGTATCAGTTATCTTAGTCATTTTAAATGTAAATGTGCCCTCTCAGTGGGAAACAGCTAAATAGCTGAGCAACTTATTTTTTCACCCTTTTTTAACGATTTTCATCTTTCCATACCCAAAATATTTCAAACATCCCTTTGAGCAGTTGCGTTAACGCATCACGCGGCCAGAAATTTCCTGCGGACTATCAGAGTTACGTTCACTTCTGAGTTTCGTTCCTAATAAAGTAAACGAACAATCTAAATTTCGTGAGCTTACAGGTTTGTTGCGAACGGAACTTCCGAGAGATTGGCTGTCGTTAAGCTATAACATATCACTTCATTTTTTGTTAAAATAACAATTTAAAGCGTGCACGTAAAGTCTTTGGGTATAAGCGGTTAAATAATCACTTTAAAGCCTACAAAATTAAAACATCAGAGCTAAGTTTACCACCTACTTAACGGTCCGGCAATGCATTCTTATTTGAGTGCTGCTTCTAGTTTGCTTGCGTCTGTGCAGACGTAGCTGATGTGCCATAAAATACATAATGTTACGGCACAAGGGACGATCAAAGTCACCCACTATCGAATCGATACTTGAGTTCTATGCCATCAAGCACCAACTACACGCAGGCACCAGAGAGCGAGATTTGGAAAAATAATATTTTACTCATAGTCATCAACCTTCCAGCGCAGGTCTGCAACAGTGAGCTCGTTTCAACATGAAAAAGAGTTGGGTTTCTTCACAGATGTGTGGCTTCATTATATGACGCGCAATGTTGACGTTACTCTCGGCTGACGCACTGCCAAAGGGCATGCCAAATGAATAAACAAAGACTTGTGCAGGAAATACTGAATGGTGTCGCACAGACGGCGCAAGATGTGACCCTGAATGCTAATAACCGGCGGTGCTGAGAGTACTGCGTGCGTCTCAGTACAGCACGTCTTGCCCCTGTACAGCTAGTAATGTTCTTCTTCGCCGGCTTCGCTACGTTCCGTCCTACAACACGGTACGTGACGTAGACAGGTCACCTTAAAAAAATTTTGTTACTGGCTGTATCGGTACCGCAGAGGAAAATGTAGGAAAAGTTGTCCTCTGGTCAGGGAGAATTGGTGGGACAACGTAAATCCTATTTACCACCATGCTATTACTAAATACTTATTGTCTTCATCACTATCAATGTGCTTATCGTTACCTCTCACGGGGAGACAACTATTGTATTTATTGGAATTAGCACTCCCAGGGGAAAAATGCGTGAGAGCCCTAGCTCAGAGTTTGATAGACCTTCTTTTTATCGAAATGGAATTTTTTTGTTTTGTTAAGGACCGCCTTTTTTCGGTTCACTGCTGTCCTATTTTTCAGCACCTACCACTTTCGTCTTCCACTTTTATTTTGTTTCTCTAACTTCTTTCTCAACTTACTGTTTATATGCCCCTTCTGCACAGATTCCGCGTTCCCTTATCTCCATACGACATAATGCCTTCCTCCTTCCTCTCTTCGATAGGTTTTTTTTCAGTAGTTAGGGAGGCTTAAACTAACATATCATCTAACTGTGCTTATTGTTACGTTAACAAAGAATGTTGATGAAGTATGAATCAGATTAATTCAGATTTCACATTATCAGACCAGTATTTCTTCCCCCACCACGTAAAAATTAATTCTAAATTGGTTCTGAAAAAATGTAAAAATAGTTTATTGAATATATCCTTGTTGAATCCGATATTATCATAAGAATAAAAATGAATCAGCACAAGGACAGAGATCCAAGGGAAGAACTGAGCACCTGGTTCCGAAGGGTCAGATGCGCATACGAGGTGTCGAACGGGATATAGCACCGACGAGCTGTCCCGTACTGTCCCTCTAAGTGTGTCTTGTGGTCTCCGAAATAAGGTAATTTCGCGTAACAAACCGATCTTCAGTGTTGCTGCGCAGGTCGATGGGCGGGCTTCACTGCGAAGAAAGAGAGTGAGCCACAATGCGGAGGCATAGGTCAAAGAATCTTGCGCTGCAGCAGCACGCGGCTGTTCAATATCACTTCTATTATTCAGAGGCGCTCAATGAGGCGCTGAGGCTTTGCACTTCGGGTCAGGATGTCGACCTCAAGCCTGTACCGCACAGCCTTTGTTCTGTGGCCTAATATTGGGCTTGTATTGAAAAGTGACTTGTGTTCGGGTATCCGCCGTCTTTCGTTTCGATGTCACTGACCCGTGAAAAACGATGCTAGGGAATGTGTTGATACATTGTGTCTGCCCTCGTCACTGTGCTATAGAAAACTATGCGGTATATCGCTCTTCAGTGGTAACCACAGTTATCCACTATCAAATCTGGCGCGTGTGCTGTAGAAGTCTGTTGTGGGTTTGGTTCCATTTTTCCCTGTCAAGGAGCAGCCGGCGAGCTGTACGATTAACTTTACTGCACGAGTGTCTTCGCGTTTATTCTCTATACTCATTTTATTTAATCGCCTCACCGAGATGTTTACATCTTCTATAGCCAGCATAGTCAGCTGTGCAAACCAATACGAGAAAATTTCACGAGCTTATGATGCGACTTGAATTTAAACTTCACTAGTTATTGTGATAGTCGCCTCACTTCGGCAGACGCGGACAGTAACTCTTTCGTATCAAAACGATTAAGTTGCTTCTTCTGAAATCTTAGATTGGTCTATTGTGATGCTGTTCACTGAGATGTTTTTGAAAAATAGTTCAAGTGTCTTGAGGTGATCGGAAAAATATAAAAATATACAAGATTGATTCCCTTATAGGGAAGCAACTATTGCATCCATGGGAACTAGCTGTCCCAGAAGGAAAATACGAGATACGAAGCTGAGAGGTAATGAGGCTTTTATGATCAAATGAATTGTTTTTTGCTTTGTTAAGGACCATATTTTTTCTGTTCACTGTTGTCTCGTTTTCAACAACTTTTACGTTTTCTTCAACTTTTACCTTGTTTCATAATCTTCCTTCTCAACTCACTGCCATTATGCACAGGGGATCTTTAGGGGGAACATACCTTGTGCATAGATAACGCGTTCTCTTGACTCCGTGCTAAATGGGGCCTTCTTCCTTTCTCTCTTTGACCCTCTTTGTTGTTGTTAGGAAGGCGGAAACCAATTTATAATCAAATCTGAGGACAACGTGCCACTGAGCGCCTATAGCAAGGTTAGGTGCTCTGCTTGGACAATTAAAATCTTACGTTGTTGGTCGCATGAGCCTCTAACCTCGTCGGAGTTATTGACTTATCGCTCTGACATCATACTTAGCACAGTCGTTTTGGGGGCTGTTTTTCACCTTTGTTATCTAACGTTGTCTTTCAGTTGCTGCATGAAACGCTCAGTATAAACATTGATCGTTGATGGTGTCTGTCCTCGCCATGTCTTATGAACTGTACGTTCGTCAGAGTTAATGGTTAGTAGATGTATAATGCAAGGATAATAGCACCTGCATGTTCACTCAGTAAATATTTAGCGAATTGGCGTTCGTCACTGATCACCGTAGCTACTCAGCAAAGAGCCAACGAAACTTGTGAGTGATTTATGGGTGGTTTAGTCGTTGGGAAGGCGCCAGTTTTGTATTGTTCTTCTTCTCTCTCTCCCCTCTGCTAGAGGTACGCATGCCGCGCCGCCGACCTCCAGGTTGAGTGCCAGCGTGTTTAGTGAAATTTTTAATCAGATTCAGAGTTTGAATTCATATTGCTCAGAGCATAAATGGTTGAACCTCGTTGTCCTAACTCAATATCTCCATTTTTCATGTTATGACTTTTAGATCGTTTAAGCTTCGTGAAGTGCTATGGCCTCACAACTGAGCATTACGTTGAGCGCATGCCGAAGGCAGCCTCCTTTCGCAAACATAATTTACCCACAGCCTCATGAGCATGGCTTTGCTAACTTGAGTAGCTTGTGCTCAAAATTTAAAAGATTTAAAGCGCTGCTGCGCTGGATGACCAGCAGAATTGAAACCATCGTGATTAATGGCGTTGCCATGCATGGATGCACGCCTTAACGGTCAATATTTAATAACTTTCTCTGATGTCTACCTTGAACACTAAATATAAAAGCAGGCATTTCCCCTGCCACTCGGATGTAAGCACCTTTTAGAGTTTGTAAAGCTCAGGCTGCTTGCGCCATGTAGTTTTAACTTGATGAAGTCATGCTCGTTTTATAGTGATTAGATATTTCTCATGACCATTTTTGATAACCGTCTGAAAGAATCTTGTCACCACTGTATAGTATCAAATGTATCAGATCCATTACGTGTTCAACGTACGTTGCAATGCGTCTACGGCAATAGGACACTGTTTTGTACGGTTTAAATTGTATAAAAACAACTCACCACCGAACTTGGACTGTGCAGAATTAGTTTGATTCTCTTACGTCCTTGGGCAGCTGCACGAAGACCTTGGACAACCTTGCCAGGCCCTCTTGAAGGTTTAAATCGCCCCTGAATTTTGCCCTTTAGGATAATGGCCGGTCTTCTAAGCCCAGAAAGAGATTCACTTCAGATTTAAGAAGCGGATATTTTTTAAATACCTCTAAGTCTCTTACCGAAATGAGTTCAGACTTGCAATTTACACCGATTTTTTCCAGAAGCGTTTGAATGTGAAGCTCGGCAACATTTAGCCGACATATGAATCTAGTAGAGAACAATTAACCGCCTTGCTTCTTTAACCTTTGAAGCGCTCCTTGCTCGGTGGACTACAGCGACTCGCTATAGTCAAGGCCGAGCGAGGTGCAGGTTGTGAGGAGGTTGGTCGACATCGAGAGGGCGTGTTCTGTGCACGTCCTGCTGCAGGCTTTGAAATGACTTCAGAGTTACTGAAGGATTTGTAAAAAAATTATTGGATTTGCTGAGCGGTTTGCAGAAACTTGTGATTCCAGTTGTCCTCGTGCGTAGAACTTCATCAACTATTCAGTCAAAAAACTTCACTTGTGCTTTGCATTCTTTAGTCGTCCTGAACAAATCGTGTTTACCTCTGAGTTCGGTAACTACTTAGTTCAGTTCCTGTGACCAACCAAGTAGATATGACTCCACCCCCAAATGTTTTTCAATCGAATACGTTTTCACTAGGATTTTCACGCGCTGTTTAGTGGTTGAAAACTTTTTATTTTAGAAGTAACCAGCTGACTGAAAATTGCTCACAGGGATTTCATTTTAATACTTTATCTTTTACCAGCCCTTCAAGATACAAGTGTACGATTTCACATCATTGGGACCAAACTGGTGTTTTTAATTGTCATTTTGAAGATTACTCAAACTCGCGATGAACTAGTCGATACCATTAAAGCTCAAGCAACGACTCCTCCGAAATAGTTGCCATACATTGACTCTCAATTGAACACGATATCAAACGTACGCTTATGGTTTCGACAAATTTTCATATCTACTTCATATTTAATCTTAACACTTGGACCTCGACGTTAGCCGCCCGTGTACACTGAGGAGATTTTCATAATGCAGCTGACCGACCAGTAGTTACAAACTCAACTTTGATTTATTCTTATCACACCTGAGTGAAGGCACAATCCAGTCAATGTTTTATGTTTTCAGAATTGCTTACGCAATTGACTTTAAATTCGAGTTGACTTTGAACTTTAGTTTAACCCATCGCAGTCAATGTACTACAACCTCTCCCCTAAAGGGGGTAAAACTATTGTATCTATAGAAATTAGCACTCCTAGAGGGAAAATGTGAGTTCCCTAGCTGAAAGCTAGGGAACCCTTCTTTTCGTTTAATAGAAGAGATTTTTCGTTTCGTTAAGGATTATCGTTATTCGGTTCACTGCTGTCCTACTTTTCAGCACCTCAGACTTTCTTCTTCAACTTGTATCTTGTTTTATAACCTTCCTTCTTAACTTACTGTTCTTATGAGCAGGAGATCTTGTGTGGGAGTACACCTTGTACACAAATTCAGCTTTCCTTAAATTACAAACTAAGTGGGCCCTTCATCCTTCTTCTTTTCAGAACACCTTTGTTGCGGTTAGAGAGACTTAAACTGACTTATCTAATATAATGCAGATTCTAGAAAAATGAATCACAGTGGTCACTCTTTCGAAAATGGAGTTGCTACAATGATATTACGGGATTCAACATTGACATCAATTTTTACTGTGAAGGGCTTAAACGCGAGGAATACATTGTGACGAGTAAGGAATTTACTTTTGTAAAACACATCCTGTGGTCGGAAATGTGAGTTGATGGATAAGACGCTTCATAAGATCCAATATTCATATTGAATTAAGCATTGAATCTCGAATGAATGATGATCAGTCTAGTGCACAACTAGGTTAAGTGAAATAGGTTAAATGTAATTGTACTGCTTAGAATAGCGTTGGTGGTAGGATGCCCTAGAAGTCACTGAACTTATTCGGGCCCACAGGTAGCTAGATTCAAATTTGATCATTGTACTAGATCAAACTTCTATATCGCCTGAGGTAAATAAATTGTTTACATTAGTTAAATTGTTTAAAATTTAGGGTTCTTCCATACAATTTGTTATCTTTCATTCACGTAGCTCAATCATGAGGATATATCATTGATAAGGTTTGAAAAAGACTAGTTTATTCGGTGCGAAATTTAAGTTTAGTTTTGCGCTAACAACAGTGTCCAAATTGCTTGATGAGATGATTTAGTGACTATTTTAACTTCTGAGTAGATGCAGAATATTTTTCATACGAATCATTTAACTATTATTTCAGTTCCCCATTTTTGTAACTTTGCACACCCTAAAAATAGCCTTGACAAGACCATATTTTCGTTCCTGTGTAATTTCATGCAAATGAAGATGTTGGAAAAGGGCACCAAACGACCGAGGGGAAACTTCAAGCTCGAACGAGTTTTTTTCTTTCCAGGTGATTGAACATAGCCAACGTACAACGGAGTACTTTTCTTGTATTCTCTATACTTCGCCAACAAAATCATTCTTTCGTTATCACCGCAAGGCAGCTCCCAGATCACGAGAAGGGCGAGTCAAAAAGCACCTCGATAAAATTCTCTGCCGCATTCGTATATCATCATTGACTTGAGCACCTAGTAATCAAAATTTGATCCCTCTCACGCCATAAAATTTGAGGTTTTCGCGCCACGATTGTGTTCACTGTTTGCTGCAGTGAACACGAATTTCAAGCACGTGTCCATCGCGAGGGTAAATCTATAATGCGATTCTTTTAGAAGGGAAAATTCTACAACTTGACTCTTCTATTTTCCCCGTCCGCTGGCACAGTCATTCGCATTTAGCCATCTTAATTTACTTCTCTATATTATAGTATAGGGAACAAGTTATCTATTTCGTGTAAATATACTTCACTTTTTCAGTTGTCAATTTAATACACAGCTACGAATTAATCTTTGCTTTCCTCGCAAGTTTTTAGTCCTTAAGTAAGTTTACCTACAAAATTTTTATTGCACAGGAACGTGTGAAATTTTACGGTTAATTTCCGGGTATGAAGGGCGGAGCCAAAGGTCGAGCCTAACGAGTGACAGAAAACGGGAAAATGCTACGAATAGAAAACAATTGTCCGTCAGACTATTTGAAAAAGTAGTTTTTATTTTCTGGGTCATGCACCTACTTATTAATAAAAGTTCGTTTATAGGAATAAAGACTAAGTAAACCACTGCAAGCGAAATGAAAACTTTTTTCTGCTCCAATCTTCAACGCTTAATTGTATTGTACACGCAATAGTTGTTTTACTGATTGATGTTCATTTTGAACCAATTGTTGCTGAAAAGGCAATGGCTATTATCGATTTGCGTTAAAACAGTATATAAAGAATAGTTTTTGCTTATAAGGCGAATCATGTACAAGTCGCTCTACTTCAGCGTAGGATTGAGGCAAAACAAGCGCCCTTGACGTGTTCGAGTAATTGGAAGGTAAAATGTCGTTAACTTCAAGTAAATTATAACTACATCTCTGAAGGATTAGCATAATAGTTTTGGTGACAACCATGAACATGTGACTGAACATACACCGTAATTACGCTGATTGATGATAGGCAATTTGAAATTTTTCCCTTTCACTACCTGAATTCAAGTAACGTTCTAGGGTATCATGGTGAGTTGGGCTAGTATCTTCGCATATAATGCAATACATGAGTATTTGAGTAATCTTGCCAATTACAGTGCTAGAAGCTTTCAAGAGAAACATAAATTTGGAGCCCTGATAACATTTCAAATGTAGTTTTATCAAATTTAAAATCCCATTAGAAGGTGTACTCAGGAGCGCTCTGTATTTGCTACGTCGGACTTGGGTGGGGCGGTCGACTTGACCTTCCACTCCACCCTGGGGGGGGAGGGGGGACTGACTGTTTCTATGCGCACGGGATCCTGTACTGGAACACTCCTTGTGTACAGATTCCGCTTTCCTTAACTTCATCCTAAATGGTGCCATCATGCTTTCTCTTTCTCGCTGGATTATCTGCATCAGAAAATTTGGGGACCCAACTCAACACTAGCCAAACTCTGTTTATTTTCCTTCGAGGAAAATGAATCGGTTCGTAAATTTCGTGGTGAACATTTCGTCTCGTTCAGAAGCTCACTACCGCGGTCCAAACAGTCTTTTATATGCTACAGTGGTATGACGATGCATAAGCCACGCAATGAGTGTTTTAAAATACTCAATTCTCTTCTCTCTAGCTTGACTGGTGCCCATTCATTGAATTTTTCAAATATTCGAAGATATTTAAAATTACGTCCTAAGAAATTCAGATTCACTTCATTTGCTTTTATTCCTTACTCCCGTAAAACTATTTTTCCCTCCTTGTCCATCAGCCAAAATTCAGCATGAATAATTTTTATTCATTTTAAGGCATAATAACGAAACCTTGAAGACGGAAAATTTTATGATAAAATCAATCATATCGAAAGAGTGCTGAAAACTAAGAAGATTGTACTTATTTCAATCTGGCGGCTACCATTATCGACAAATTATAAGTGAACGCTTGACTACTTGAATGCAAAAATGAAGAGAATCATTTGAAAGCTTTCCGAACATTTGAGGCGACCATTTAAGCAGATAGGAACTCGCGTGATGTTCATGGGTGTTTACATTCAAAAAGAATTTAAGATGAAATTCTTCTCCGTTAAATTTTGCATGTTCTTCGAACACCCCTAAGGGAGTACTACTACTGTGTCTTTCGAAATGAGCATTCCCAAAAGATAGATGTGAGGTCCCGAGCTGAAGGTTAGGTGGGCCTTCCTTTCGTTAAAATAAAATTGATTTTCTATTGGTACAAACTATTTTTTTCGGTTCACTGCTGCCTTTTTTCAGAACATATTACTTTCTTTTTCAACTTCTATCTTATTTCAAAACTTCTTTCAGTTTTTTCTGGTTTATGCTCAGTATGTAGGAACGCACCTTGTGCATAGATTCTCTGTTCCCTCAATCCCAACCTAAATGGTGCCTTCTTTCTTATTTTTCTTTCCGGAACTTCCCTTTTGTGGTTAGAAATGTTTAAACTAACTAACAATCGAATTAACCTCCAAACACTTTCACGTCAATCAACAACACCCACATCTTTTCCAAGAACAAGCCAATTTCATAGCCCACGCGGTGATGAAATATCAACTACCAAATTTATCGTGAAACGTGGACTTCAAAAACCTTTTATAGTAGACCAAAAATATATCGGTGTTTATACTCGCCAAATTGACTAAAATTTTATCGTGAAACGTGGATTTCAAAAACTTGTCATAGCAGACCAAAAAAGTATCATGCTGCAGGCTCGCCAGGCCTGCAGGATTTCCCATTGGCTTCCAGATCTGAGATTATCACACCTTCCCATGGACTAATCCTGGTACACCTACATCTTTACTTGTACCTCCTACGTTAGGGTATTTCCCCTGGAGTAAGTGCATCTCCTCCGGTGGTCGTGTGTCACAGAGATGATGGATAGAAGAGGCTAAGGAAGATTTCTTCTTTTGATTGAGCTAGCATTTCCCTAACTCACTCTCTAAATTTCCTTAAGAAGCTGAAGCGAAAACCATTTCTGCAGCGCAATTGTGAAATGGAGCGATCAATGCCCCTCAGGCTAATACAACTATTGTATCTGTGGGAGTTAGCACTCTCGGGGGGGAAATATAAGTTCTTAACGTGCGAGGTAGGAAGGCCTTCTTTTGGTTGAAATAAATTATGTTTTTGATTTACTAAGGACCATTTTTATTCGGTTGACTGCTGTCCTGTTTTTCAGCCTTTCCAATTTTAATCTTCAACTTTTATCTAGTTTCTTAACCTTCCTTCTAGACTGACTGTTTCTATGCGCACGGGATCCTGTACTGGAACACTCCTTGTGTACAGATTCCGCTTTCCTTAACTTCATCCTAAATGGTGCCATCATGCTTTCTCTTTTCGAACATCTTTGTTGCGGTTAGGGAGGCTAAAACTAATTTATAATCAATCTTAAGACCCTCTACAGCTGTAGAATCTATTCCTATACCTTTTTTAACCTCATGCACTCCTACTTTCGTTTCTGATTATTTGACCCCCTCAGGGGGATACAATAATTGTATCTATGGGAATTAGCGCTCCCAGGGGGGCAATGTGAGGGCCCGAGCTAAAGATTAGGTAGGCTTTCTTTTTATTAAAATAACATAGGTTTTTGTTTTGTTACGGACCAACTTTTTTTCGGTTCACTGCTGTCCTGTTTTATCAACACCTACTACTTTCTTCTTCAACTTTGATCTTGTTTTATGAACTTCTTTCTTATCTTACAGTTTCTATGCCCTTTCTGCATGGATTCCGCGTTCCCTTAACTCCATATTAAATGGTGCCTTCTTCCTTCCTCTCTTTGGATCGCCTTTGTTGCGGATAGGGAGGCTTAAACTAACTAATAATCTAATCTTCTGATTATTTGATTTGAAATGATTTTATTGATTACAAGCCCTTCACATCGGTACGAAAATCCATTTGGAGAATAAACGTAACATTTTCCGTAATCCCAATTCAAATCCATAAGAGAATCCTCATCTAATAAATACAGCCTTGTGAGCATGAGTACTCAACAAGAAACAAATCGCACCTCTTCTTTGCTCATCTCGCCTACATGCACTGGTTGCTGGAACGTCCAGTGCGAGTCGCTTGGAACGCTCACTCCCTTGCAGGCACTCTCATCTCCCCACCGCAGACCATGTCTACTGCAAATGTTGGAGGCACTGCCGCTGGTCGTATTTGTGACACCGCTTTTTGCGCTTCAGACTATTGTATCCTGGCGAGTTAGCGCCCCCAGGGGAAAATGTGAGGTCCCGTGCATAAGGTTAGGTAGGCCTCCCGTTTGTTTAAAGGAAAATTTTTTTTATTATGACGAACTATCCGTATGTTACGGTCGCTGCTGTCCTAATTTTCAACGCTTATTGCTTTCTTCGGAATACTATTATTCTGAACTTTCTTAAACAACTGACCAATTTATTAACAACTTTTAAACAATTTAGTATTCGTATTATGTTGAATAACTTATAACTTTTTTCTTGTTTCATTAGTTTCTTTCAATCTTGCTATTTTTACACGCAGGGAGTTGGACCACACTTTGTCGGTTCCCTAAATTCCATGCTAAATGATGCCTTCCCTCTTCCTCTCTTGTGGGCATTTTTTTTGTACATAGGGAGGTTTAAACCGATTTATAATCAAGTTTAAGTTTTACCCACGGTAGAGGAAACAATGTAGGCTCAAACCAGTCTTTTTTTCGTTGACGATGGGGTTTTGCTGACGTCACGGCAACGAACCAATAGCAGCGCTCATATCGCATCTGGTAACACTGCTACCTCCCAAATGTTTCTCCACGATTGGCCCTAACGATATTGCGTTTTGGTGAAGTCATAAAGTTTGTTTGAAATAAAGTAGTTCTATTGGCTAGCCGAACGAGAGGATGTGTATTTTCTCCCATAGAAATGACCCTACCTTGTCTCCTCTACCGTGGTTTTACCCGAGTGAACGAAAACCCAGTTCACCACTAATATTTGTCAAATACTGGCTTTGTTTCTTCAAACACCGAGTGTGCCACAAAAAATCCCCGATCTTTTAATTGATTATATTTTCGCTTTAAATTGACATTTGAAATATCTTTTTTCACAATGTAGTAAATTTTGTTTCGTTTTCGAATAATTAAAGTTTTTTTAAATCGTTCAATAACCACTTTACTACAGTGATCGATTTACTGAAAGAGGAAGAAAAACTAATTGTTCAAACTAAAAGTTTTAAAAACAACACTGGTGTTCTTCATTTCTCAATACCTAGTGTTAAAAATGATTCCACAATGATGTATCCTACATGGCACCAAGTATTTAAAGCCTGTCAGAGGTTATTTACTTCCTTATTTCATCATTCAAGATAGTTGAATTTTTTGATTGCAGATTGCCAGCGGTGTTTTTCTGCTCTGCCATAAAAAAATTGAGGAAATTTCTCCTGTCCCTTGTGAACCAATGCAACAATAAAACTGCAGCAGTAAACGGTCTTTTATGAAAGACAACTTCTCATAGAAGTATCTGTGTCAGACTCGAGCTCTAATATGGTGACCTTTTTATGGTCAGGTACTCCACAGGTCACACCTCAGCCTTATGACAAAAGCTCTTCGGGAGGCGTGAAATTTGACCTGGAGCTTCGAAAGCTCGGTTTCGAGCGCCGTAACAAAACGTGCCTTCGGAAGGGAAGAGCTTCTTTATCCCATAGCAAAGACAAAAGGAGAGCTGAATAATTGTTCAGAAAGTCAAGTCCGCTTGACACAACTCTTGTGTGTGGGTGGACAAATTAGCGCAGCGTGGGTAAAGAAGGTCAGACAAACGACAGGGGATTACTGCGCTTTTCTTCACGACTTGCTGGTTTTGGAGAGGCTGCTCTGAAAGGCGACACGCACGTGCGAATGATCTATGAGGTTTGTGATTGTTTACTGCTCACTGAAGCCTTTTGTATTCACGTTTACGGAGGTTTGGTGCGAAGGATGGGACTGAATTTAGGCTTTAAGTGGCGTTCAAAGTTTTGAAAATTAAACCGAAGTTTTCTAACCATGAGAGTTCTTTGGTCTTGGGATTAAAATGAAAAATGTTCAACAATTTTTTTGCTTGTGAAGAATTATTATATTGCAATGATATGTCATTTAAGAAGTAAAAACTTGAATATTGATTGATACAATTTTGACAAATGGAACTGCAGAGCATGAATTAATGTTAGATAAACATCAATTGAACCAATAAAGCGACTCACAGTTAATAAAAAATAGAATTTATGTTTCTTTTCTTTTCATCCCTTTATATTGTATTGCCGAGAATAATTTCCCCATCCTCTGGCTTCACATGACTTCTCCATTCTTGTTCTATTTGGTAATTACGGCCACGGGCTGTTTGCTTCTGCAAGCAATTGTTCTGTCCTCTGTTGCATTCTCGCTGCCTATCTTTGTTGAGCTACTCACCCTCGCATTTTAGTTTCTAAAATAGTTTTCATCAGAAATTTTAAAACACATGAAACGAGAATAAATATTAAACACGCTGCAAAACACAAAGACGGAAGATAGAACATTATTTCATTGGTAGAGCAGGAAACGCACAGCAATTTTCTACTTCATTAAGACGAGAGTTGCCCAGATTTGGGAGCTGAAATTTGAATTTAACTATCGGTTGCACGGCGAGTTGTGAACAAGTGGGGGTAAATGCTCGGACGTGAAATATGGAAAATATTTGTGGAAAAAAATTGGGAAAAGTGTGGGGAAATGGTCAGAAATGAAATCTGGAAAATATTTGCGAAAAAATTTGTAAAAAGTGGGGGAAAAATACAGTGTTATACCCAACAATTGTGTGTATGAACGAATTTCTCCAACATCGGGAAATTCTGTGTGCAGAAATTTTGAACGCTGCTCAGATAAACAATAAATTAATGGATAGGTCAATTATCATTTTATAATTCTGCTTGTTCTTTCCTTAGTTACTTAGTTAGTCCGTTCGTTACGCTTTCATCCATAAATACAAAAACCACTGCGGTATCTATGCTACAGTTTGATTATATGTTTGAATTTTTTGGAGCACGTTGTGTTGGAATTCTTTCACGAATCCTGCTAGGATACGTTAGGCTAAGTAATGATATAATAGATTAAGATAGGATATGCAACGATAGTCAAGGAGAGTTTAGTCCAGGTTATTAGAACATAAGGTGCAAATAGGTTAAGTTAATATAGATTAGGCTTGAATAGGTGAGGCTGAGATAGGTTATGTTAGGGGAGCATAGGTTAGGTTAGGATAGGTTATGTTTGGTTAGGAAAAGTTATGTTGGGTTAGAATAAGTTATATCGGGTTAGGAAAAGTTATGTTGGGTTAGAATAAGTTATATCGGGTTAGGATAGGTTATTTTGAAATCATTTCACAGGTTCACCTAAGTTTCTAATGATATTGACCGTGGAATTCCCACGGGTCCTGCTAGTCATATAATAATTCTGCTCCTTAGTTACTTAGCTAGTCCGTCCGCTACGCTTTCGTCCGAGTTTTCGGTATCATGGATACCGAATTTCTGAGTGTTACATTAAAAGATTGCCTGTACATTCATTATTTATTCACAATTTATATCAATTTCTCCTAATTGTTAAGAAATATATTTCATCATAAGACCGTATCTTGCATACAAATCTATCATAAGTATCGATTGTATCTGCGTCTTCTCTTCATGTCTAAGTGATAATTGCTCCTCAGAACCACACAATGGAGTGAAAATTCGAAGCAGCTCCAGATAGAATGAGGCTCTCCGCAGAGTATAAGGTATGAACAACGGCAGAAAATCCTTGAAAGGGACAGGCAACGTCAGCAAGTGAGGCGAGCTGCAATGAATTTTGTACAACATGAAGAGTACTTTCAGCACGACAGTCAAAATTAGCAAATCATGAGTGGAAATATGGACGAGGAGCAGCAATCGCAGTATCGCGAGCAGCAAAGAAATTTATCCCGGCAAGGAAGGCAAAATATGAATAAAGAACAGCGGGCACAGTACCTAGAGCGTCAGAGAAATTAATTTGGCAAAGAAGGCAAAATATGGACGAGGAGCAGTAAAGGGTTAGGTTACCATAGGTTAGATGATGTTGATAAAATTTTTTCCCGGGTCCACGGTTTTTTTATGTTTGACATACTATCAAGATAGCTTCGGTTAGGATACGATAAGTTAGTATATGTTAGGTTAGGATAAGTTTGGTTAGAATATGTTACGTTAGAATTTGTTAGGTAATTTTGACCGAATTTTTTGACGAGTCCACTTAGCTTAGCAATGGCATTGGTTAAGTTAGGTTAGGATAGTTCAGGATAGGTTAGGTTAGGATAGGTTAAGATATGTTAGGTTTGGTTAGGATAGGTTAGGTACGGATAGGAGAGGTTAAGATATGTTAGGTTTGGATAGGTTAAGATATGTTAGGATAGGTTAGATAATGTTGACGAAATTTTATCATGGGTCCACGGTTTTTATGTTTCATATATTATCAGGATCGGTTTGGTTTGGGTAGATTAGGATATGTTAGGCTATAGCATAGGTTAGGTAACGTTGATGGAATATTTTCACGGGTCCACGGTTTTTTCATGTTTGACATACCAGGATCGGTTGGGTTACTATATGTTGGGGTAGGATTGGTTAGAATATGTTAGGTAAGGGTAGGTGAGATTAGAATATATTTTATTAGAGTTGGTAAAGTAATGTTGACCGAATTTTTTCGCGGGTCCACATAGCTGATTGATGAAATTGGTTCACTTAGGTTAAGATTGGTTAGGTTAGGATAAGATAGGTTAAAATACATTTGGTTAAGATAGGTTCTGATAGGATAGGTTCAAATATACTAGGTTAGGATAGAATAGGTTGAAATATATTGAGGTTAGGATAGAATAGGTTGAAATATATTAGGCTAGGTAAGGATAGAATAGGTTAAGATATGTTAGGTTAGGATAGGTTAAGATTTGTTAGGTAATATTGATGGAATTTCACTGTGGGTCCAAGTGTTTTTTTATGTTTGACATTATCAGGAACAATTTGGTTAAGATAGGATAGGTTAGAATATGTTGGGATGGGTTAAGTTAGAATAGGTTATGTTGGAATTGGTAAGCCAATGATGACCGGGTCCACCTGGCTTAACAACAGCATTGTCCGTGGAATTTCCACGGGTCCTGCTGGTAGAGTATTATTATGCAAACTAGTTGAAGTGTGGAAAAATTCGTTCCAATTATTTAACTTAGAAAAAGTAACCTATCTTAACTTAACTTTACCTATCATCATTTAACCTGACTTATCTCAATTTAACCCTACCAATCTTGACTTGACCTTACCTATCTTAATATAACCTTACCTATCTTTTTTAAATAACCTCACCTATCTAAACTTAACCGTACCAATCTTAACTTAACCTCACCTATCTTAACACAACCTTACCTATCCAAACCTTTCCTAACCTACCCTAAGGTTTTCTAACCTACCCTAAGGTTTTCTAACCAACCCAATGGTTTTCTAACCAACCCTGTGGTTTTCTAACCCACCCTAAGGTTTTCAAACCAGCCCTAAGGTTTTCAAACCAACCCTAAGGTTTTCTAACCAACCCTAAGGTTTTTTAACCCACCCTAAGGTTTTCTAACCCACCCTAAGGTTTTCTAACCCGCCCTAAGGTTTTCTAACCCGCCCTAAGGTTTTCTAACCAACCCTAATGTTTTTTAACCCTCCCTAAGGTTTTTTAACCCACCCTAAGGTTTTCTAACCAACCCTAAGGTTTCCTAACCAACCCTAAGGTTTTCTAACCCACCCTAAGGTTTTCTAACCCACCCTAAGGTTTTTTAACCAACCCTAAGGTTTTCTAACCTACCCTAAGGTTTTCTAACCTACCCTAAGGTTTTCTAACCTACCCTAAGGTTTTCTAACCTACCCTAAGGTTTTCTAACCTACCCTAAAGTTTTCTAACCTACCCTAAGGTTTTTTAACCCACAATAAGGTTTTCTAACCCACCCTAAGGTTTTTTAACCCACCCCAAGGTTTTTTAACCCACCCCAAGGTTTTTTAACCCACCCCAAGGTTTTTTAACCCACCCCAAGGTTTTTTAACGCACCCCAAGGTTTTTTAACCCACCCCAAGGTTTTTTAACCCACCCTAAGGTTTTCTAACCCACCCTTATCCTGATATATCATGACTTGTCATGGCACATTACGACTTATCCTTGGATATTATGAGCGATCCTAATTAATCTAGACATATCCTAACATATCCTATAACATCCTAACCCTGAATTTTTACTTGGCAACGACATTTGATTAAATGGCATGTAGAAAATCAATCGAATAGTTACGTTCTTGGCTATTTGTTTTTCATGGATGGAAAACATTTGGCTGAACACAACACGTAAAGCAATGACCCTGTTTTTTTCAACAGCTCACACTAATTTCTGTCGTAGATATTATTGTAAGCCTGATTATTGTCTGTGTTAAAACAGAAAGTGCAACACGGAAAAAGTGTTAACATAAATGCAAGTGCATTCCCCTATAAAGCCGTAGGGATCCGAGCAAATGTGTATTTTCCATTTTGTAACCGTTCCTACCGTATTCAAATCAATCATAATCTGAGCTATTTTGTTTTATTTGAGCCCATCCTGCAACCCGAGAGAAATTCTAAGATATTTCATAATTTGAATAACTTACCTAGCGTAAGAAATCTTATCGATCCCAACTTGTCTTGATCTAGTATATCTTACCCTAACATATCCTACCCTGAAATATCCTACCCTAATATATCATACCCTAAAATACCCTATCCTAAAATACCCTATCCTAAAATACCCTATCCTAAAATACCCTATCCTAAAATACCCTATCCTAAAATACCCTATCCTAAAATATCCTACCTTAAAATTTCATATCTTATAATATCCCACCTTAAAATGTCCTACCATAAAATATCCTAACATAACAAATCCTAATCTAACATATCCTTACCAACATATCCTAACCGACGCATCCTGACTTGACGCATCCTGACCTGACGGATCCTGACCTGACGCATCCTGACCTGACGGATCCTGACCTGGCGCATCCTGACCTGGCGCATCCTGACCTGGCGCATCCTGACCTGACGCATCCTGACCTGACGCATCCTGACCTGACGTATCCTGACCTGACGCATCCTGACCTGACGCATCCTGACCTGACGCATCCTGACCTGATGCATCCTGACCTGACGCATCCTGACCTGATGCATCCTGACCTGACGCATCCTGACCTGACGCATCCTGACCTGACGCATTCCGGCACTAGATTCAACATTCCTACACTAGATTCAACATTCCTACACTAGATTTAACATTCCCACACTAGATTTAACATTCCTACACTAGATTTAACATTCCTACACTAGATTTAACATTCCTACACTAGATTTGACATTCCTACACTAGATTTAACATTCCTACACTAGATTAACATTCCTACACTAGATTAACATTCCTACACTAGAAAAACATTCCTACACTAGATTAACATTCCTACACTAGATTAACATTCCCACATTAGAATAACATTCCTACACTAGATTAAAATTCTTACACTAGATTTAACATTCCTACACTAGGTATAACATTCCTACACTAGATTAACATTCCTACACTAGATTAACATTCCTACCCTAGATTAACATTCCTACCCTAGATTAACATTCCTACACTAGATTAACATTCCTACACTAGATTAACATTCCTACACTAGATTTAACATTCCAACACTAGATTTAACATTCCAACACTAGATTTAACATTACTTCACTAGATTTAACATTCCTACACTAGATTTAACATTCCTACACTAGATTAACATTCCTACACTAAATTAACATTCCTACACTAAATTAACATTCCTACACTAGATTAACATTCCAAGACTAGATTTAACATTCCTACACTAGATTTAACATTCCTACACTAGATTTAACATTCCTACACTAGATTTAACATTCCTACACTAGATTTAACATTCCTACACTAGATTTAACATTCCTACACTAGATTAACATTCCTACACTAGATTAACATTCCTACACTAGATTAACATTCCTACACTAGATTAACATTCCTACACTAGATTAACATTCCTACACTAGATTAACATTCCTACACTAGATTTAACATTCCTACACTAGATTTAACATTCCTACACTTGATTAACATTCCTACACTAGATTAACATTCCTACACTAGATAAACATTCCCACACTAGATTTAACATTCCTACACTAGATTAACATTCCTACACTAGATTAACATTCCTACACTAGATTAACATTCCTACACTAGATCAACATTCCTACACTAGATTAACATTCCTACACTAGATTAACATTCCTACACTAGATTAACATTCCTACACTAGATTAACATTCCTACACTAGATTAACATTCCTACACTAGATTGACATTCCTACACTAGATTGACATTCCTACACTAGATTGACATTCCTACACTAGATTAACATTCCTACACTAGATTAACATTCCTACACTAGATTAACATTCCAACACTAGATTAACTTTCCTACACTAGATTAACATTCTTACCCTAGTCTAGCCTTTCTATTTCAATCTATCTTATCCTAAGATAACCTTCCTCTTCCAAGCTAACTTTCCAGTCCGAAGCTAACCTTCCTATCATAAATAACCTTCCTATCATAACCTAATTTATCTGAGCATATTATAAACCAATCCAACTTTTCTTAACCATAACTCAACCATGAATTTCTCACTCTTCGTACGATAGTTTACCCTGTGAGGCTGTGACAACTGTTCAGAAGGGCATTCTGCAGAAGTTCCGCTGTCAGCTGTACCACCACAAGAAAGTATTTATCATCTTCAAAAATCTGGCCTCATGAAAGTTGAAATGTTTACAGTGTGGTCGTATCTAAACACATGGAAGGAAAATGTTTAGCACATCGATGAGCCATAATCGAATCTCTGTTTTATTTACAAGAGTGAGAACAAAATTTAGTCTCTGAAGTTATTGAGAGAGTGATTTCTTCCTATG
This sequence comes from Platorchestia sp. MABIK, assembly GCA_014220935.1. Lineage (NCBI taxonomy): Eukaryota > Metazoa > Arthropoda > Malacostraca > Amphipoda > Talitridae > Platorchestia > Platorchestia sp. MABIK. Next base: position 63,774 of record JACJUY010001029.1, on the reverse strand, counting down.
ATTTATTGAGTGATATCTTCCCATGATTCATTGGAAGATTGATATCTTCCTATGATTTATTGAAAGCGTGACAGACACACGGACAAATGAGTAAATACAAGTGCGTTTGATGTTTCGTAGATCCAAGTATAATAGAAACAAATGGAGTGTGTTTCATACATGGCTGTTGGGTAAATTTAAAGCAAGACATAATGAACAATTTTTGAACTCTTCAAACTTGAATATCGGCTGACACTGCAGACAATAGAGGTGCTTATCTATATCCTTTCATTATGAGCAGAACAAAATTTACGCTGTATTTAGAACTTGTATTTAGAACTTTTATTGAGACCTGACCTGAATCAGCCTGAATTCATATTGAATCAGCTTGTCAATGAGCGCTCGCCGATTTTTCCTGCTACGCATCAGCTTACATTAATACAGAAACTGATGAACTTCTACGAGGAAGCGCATTTGTGTGTGGGAAAATAAATTAGACTATCGTTTGCATATGATTCCATACACAGCTAATTTTGGAAACTTTTAATGAAGAAAATAGTCAATAAATCGTATCAGCGATTTAAAGATTTTGGAATCTCTTTTCATTATCAGGACTCAACCAGTTGTGAATAGCAACCTTAGTTCGAGTCGTCAATTGTCAATAGGTAGTTTACTTAATTTTTATTTTTCATTTTTAATTGTGTATTTTAGTTTCGTATTCTAGTTCTGTGGATCGTTTTACTGTCGATTTTCTCCTATGATTTCTTAGTTGATAATGGGCGAACGCTCGAAACTTCAATTTGACAAGTAAATTTGTTTTATTCGATATTCCTCATTTTCTCTATATCTAACACATCCACAGAACAGCAAGCAGGAATTTTAAATTTTTGCTTCATTATTGCAAAACGAGTGCTGAATTTTGCCCTCATTTATCACTCGGAGCATAGCGAGGGTGGTGACAAATTAGCCAGCTGACAATCCAGCATACAAACGTTCTAAATTATCAGAGTTTTATAAGTACGTGGGTCAAATAAGCAATTTATTACTCTAGCCACGTTCATAATATGTGGAGTTCCCTTTTGAGCTACTTTTGATTTGATTTGGGTAATGAAGTTATGATTTGAGTTATGCTTTGAGATACTTATATTAGGTCGATAATATGGCTCAGAGTTATGATTTCAGTTACTTATATTAGGTCGATAATGTCCGAGATTTAGATTTAGGTACTTCATCAGCCTGCAATTCACTAAAATGCGCCATCCATTCTGCCATCGGGTACCGAACTGGAAATTTATTGTACATAATAAAATGGTTGGGTGTTCGGAAAATACAATTTAAAAAGCAATAGCAGTGAGAGGTGTATGCTCATTTGATTTTGTGCAGTAGGTGTCCTAATATTCTATATTCTTGGCCGGAAAAGATTGTTTCTGCAGTCGGTGGAGTACCGTTCGTTTAAATTAACCTTATAAACGTTAAAATTTGCATTAATGGTTGTGAATGTACGTGCAAGGGCCCGTATGTGAATATACGTGCACTTTAATCGTTGATACATTTGTAATAGTAAATCCGCGCCAACCATAAGCAAAAAAGCTCATTGAAAATAAGTCGACTTTCTGTACCCACATGGCGTCAGCTGCGTGTCAACGGGTTTTCTATGACCCAGTCAACTCCATCTTTCCTGTTCCGTCTAATGGTTGTTTTTTTCATTGCTCTTCAAACGAATAAAAAAAGACGAGAGAATAAACGTACCGGCTTTCCCGATACAAAGCAGTATCATAATAAACGGTATCGATTGTACTAAAAAAAGGGATTGTACTAAGGAGAATAAACACAGTACTTTGGAATATGGTGGTACCATAATAAGTAACCGGGTATCTGTATCCACGCTTCTACAAATTACATCAACCATCAATTTGCTATGATGAGTTCGTCACGGAGACGGAAATGCCTTTTGATGTAAGGTCTGTCATGTCGACGCGATGATGTGAGTCCTGAATGATTTATGCATGTGCCCTGTTGCGTGCTCCGGCAGCGCGTGTAGGCCAACCTGATTTACCGGGAGAGAATTTTTCCTCATCTCGTTTACTGCGTCTCACTGAAGTTTATTCAGAATTCATTAGTGGTGGGAGAATGGCTGTAAGTAAAGTCGCAAGATTTACTAAGGTTGCGTGGAGGAGCTCCCGAACGTTGAGAGATTTGAATCAATAAATTCTTACAATGCCACCCTTATTTTAAGCATCTTTTGGTGTTCCATCTTTATGTCAGAAAAACTGGTTAGGTTCAAAAATGAGAACGTATTCTTCGTCGTCACTTTCTTGACCTGAGGTATATTGTCGTGACGTCGAGAGATCACCGCGGCCTCCCGCTGCAACGTCCCTGATTATTGTGGACATTACCCGGTCTATTCCGCGCAGATTTAGTCTGGTCAGTTCCGTGCGACATTATCGAATATGGATAAAGATGAATCCAAGTTGTTCAACTAATTTGGTGCTCCATGCTCGTTCTGAATTACTGAAACGAGTTTTATTTGTATTTGTTTAGGTTTGGATGAGATATAGTGTCTAACTCGAGCTTGGACTTCGAGGTAAAAGTTGAACGTTTTCATGCGTATCTATTTAGGCAGATGTGTTTACCCGGGGATATTTTTTGCGCTAATCATTTAAATTTTCTCTTCTGCTCATCACAACTCCCGTGCGATGGAGCGCGGCACATATTGTCAATGTTGATAATTGTCTGGTTCCGTTCCACATATTTCATTCCGCTCCCGCTGTAGTTCATGAGCTATGTAATTTATTAATTAAATAAATAATTTCACCAGTGGAAACCTGTGGGCGACCCTATATAAACAATGGGTTCAGCTCATGAACATGCCTAATGACTTGCTTCCTCTCGAGTCGCATTTCTAAACAATAGATCTATCGATGGGATTTACTCCTGCATCGTACATCTTCAGTGTAGCACACACTTGGATCTGACTTGATTCAGTTTACTACAAACGCTGATGTGCTTTCTGCGCAATTGAGACCGAACCATAATATTGAAAATCTTCGATTCCATAAATGTTTTTGTACATGACTTGAACATTGTGTAAAAATCTTTTTCAAGTCCGAGATGTTTTCTTCAGAACCTACTACTTTTTCCACTGAAACTTTGGGATCTTGTGTGGGAACGCACTTTGTGCACAGATACCCCGTTCCCTTACCTTTATACAAAGGAGTATCTTCCTCTCTTTAGAACACCTTTATTGGGGATGGGAAGGTTAAAACTGACTTATCTATTCTGATCTAACTGATCCCGTAGGAGGGTCACACGAGTCTTCTTAGCAGGGAGGGACGGCGAAAGCGCCTCTGGTTTTTTTTTAAGAATTACGGTAGGTTTGAACTCTACTCACCGCAGCATCAGATACGCTTGTAGCCAAAGATTTTTGTTATACATTTCTGCTACACTAGGCCTGATCTATTTTCTCCCTTTTTTCTGGTGTGTGAGGCTGGAGTTTCGTCATAGAACTGTCCGGAATGATTGTTTCTAGTTCTGGACATATTTACTTCATCATTCAATATTTCGACGCGTTTTGATGCATCCTATCACTAATTGCGCATTTGGATAGAATTTGGTAGTTAATCTCATATCGTTCATGTTAATTAAGTATTTCCAAATTTTCTATTTGGATTATCAGATTTTCTTTTTTTACAAAAACAATTTAGTTATTTTGCATATTTTTAGATACCAGAGTCATGCCCAGCATGTCTACCCGTTATGGTAACATAGATTTTAAGCTTAACTTTGAGAACTATAACCTGAACGAAAGCAATTCAAAGAGTTTTTCCTTTGTTATCAAGTAGAAGCTGACCTAACCAAATTGATTTTGCCCTAACCTATCCCAACTCAACTTCACCCTAAATGCTTACTTCCAAGCTTTAATAATTATTGAAATACGTCCGACTGAACTCCTGGGGAACACACGGCGAATAATCATTGCGTGCAATTCTAGGTTGTTCTCTCTCTGGGCGCACCTAAACGGCGACAGTGATCTTAAACCCAAAAATTTTGGTTCAGCTGATATCTTAAAAGTTGGATAGAAAATGAACACCTTGTGACCGAGTCGTTAGCTCTCTCTGAGAAACTAATTTTCTCACGCTCACCTCCAGCAGCCCACAGAAGTATCAGCATCACTTATTGGGGCATTAGTATTCTTGTCAGTTATTAGTTACACTGGCTTGTCTATTTTTTGTTTGTTTGTTTGTTTGTTTTTGCCTTTCAGTCTTTTGTTCAAAACCGCCAATTTATCTGTCTTACTGTCACTGTCCAATTGGTACTCGACTTTGACCACAAAATCCTTTTCATCTACAAGTTCAAATTGGCCTTGGAAGGATCTGATGTTCTGTAATCAAATGTGTCAAGCCGGCGGTAAAAATTTCATTTGTTGTACAAGTGGATGGACAAATTCAGCGATTTATCGCTCCCAAAAGCCTAATCGGGATCACTGAGTATTTTCTTCAAGCGATGAAAATACAGATACCATTTTTAAGCAAAGCAGCTTAACAGTGTATCAAGATTCTAATCTTTTTATCTTGTATATCATATCATGTGTGTGGTGAGGCCAATGAGCTCTGTATTTGCGTTACTTGGGATTTAACTATTTACCTGTCACCTCAGACCAAAAAACGACCTTTCTTTTGATCTCAACCTTCCAAAGATTTGAGGTAGGATGGGCCTCTGAAAGCATGTAAACTTAGGTTTAAGGTTTAATTTTCTTGGCTGGAATCTAGAGTCCCGAGTTAGGCCTACTGAAACTGACCCTCCCTGACCAGCAGCGCTGGGGTAGGCCGTGCGGGCATAGGCCTCCTTTGACCTAAATCAACCTGTAGCTGAGGAACCAGTTCGGCAGCGAGCATACGACAAAACTGCTAAGCCATTGTACGAAAATAAAGCTGTTTCTTTGAGAAGTTAAGCTTGTCACAAACGAGTAGCGTTTGGCTGTAAAAGAAGAATGAGGCGCTTTTTTGCACGCATAGTGCGGGAGAGGAGCCCTGAAGTCCAAAGCGTCCACAGTTGTGGAGTAATTTTGGAGGCTTGAACTTACAGACATTGAGCAGTAAAGCATGCGCTCACTGGAATTAAAGAAATATAATTTACACGCTTGAAAAACAAAGTGAGATTACCCGAATCCATCTGTTACGATCCGATTGATCCTCCGGTGTGTTAGAAGAGTTGTAAATTAGCGTTCCTTGCTCATTTAATGCACACGTCACTGGTGATGAGACGCTGTATCAAAAAATAAGAAACGACCACAGATAAATGGCAGAAAATAAATTAGGCGCTTAGGGAAATTCAAAAAGCCCACGAGACAAACTATTTTTTGCAAAAGAATAAAATTGAAGTTGAGCGCATTTCCGAGACATTGTGACGTTCTGTTCTGGCACGAATAGCGAAGGTGTCATTTTATTCTTCACTGCCTTACACCAATAGGATTTCGTGGAACTCAAAATATTGAAAAATTTTATACATTTGAAGTAGGTTTTCATAAAGAGCAACACAAATTCACTGCACTCATTCAGCCGTACAAGTTGTTAACTTTCTTGCTCATGGTAATATTTCTATACGTCACGATTTTACTCACGTACCGCTTGTGGATACCAATAAACACTCGGTAAATAAGTAAATAAATAATGCTATTCTCCAGACAATCATTCTTTGTGGAACATCGAGTCCAGTTCGCCAAAAGAATTATGCTACCAGAAGTTCAAATATCAGTGACTAGCTTGAGGTTGGGGAGAAGATTTTGCCTTTGTAAGCTCAAAAAATATTTACATATTCAAATACATCGTGTGTTATTTCAGGTGAGTAAAACACACTCATTATTTCCGGAGAGATGCGAATTTCTTACATCTTTCACCAAACTATTTCACTGGTTTATATTACTACAGAGGATATAATTATAACGATATACTCATGTCATTACGAGAGAAGAGAGTATTGTAGCAAAGATCATTTGAAATTTAATCCAAAATATAAAAAAAAATTATGAATTTAAAAATTTTGTATAAATATAATAAATTTTGTTATAAATTAAATCAATTTTGTTATAAATATAATAAATTTTGTTATAAATATAATAAATTTTGTTATAAATTTATTAAATTTTGTTATAAATTTAATAAATTTTGTTATAAATTTAATAAATTTTGTTATAAATTTAATAAATTTTGTTATAAATTTAATAAATTTTGTTATAAATTTAATAAAAAAATTTTTTGAATTTAATAAATTTTATTTCAAATTTAATTAATTTTGTTATAAATTTAATAAATTTTGTTACTGATTTAATTAATTTTGCTAAAAATGTAATAAATTTTGCTAATAAACACAAACCAGGCGAGAAACAGAGATACAAATTTCAAAGTGCACTGATGAAATACACCTTTTTATGTAGCAAGCAGACATTAGAGAATGAAATGAGGGAGCAGGTAGACCTGACGCACCTGTCTGGAAGTTGCCGCAGGTGGTGTGGCTGCCTGCAGCTCACAGGCGCAGCTCCCAGTGACATGACCGCACCTGACCCGTCTCGTGACCCAATCTCTGATGATCTCAAGCGCTTGTTTTGTTCTTTTCGGTCAAGCATTCGGTGTTTTTCGTTCATGTACAGTAGCCTCTTTAATCTTTCCAAAACAGTGACCATTGATGGACCTGGTTGGTAACTGTGCAGTCGAGAGTATCAATAATTTAACACCTTGTTATAGCGTTGATGATAGGATGCGATAGAAGTCGCTGAATTTATTTAGGCCAAAAAGGAAGATATATTCAGATTTGTTCCATGTAATAGCCTTTAGAAACGAGCGGTTTGGTGTTTTACTTGAGGTCAATAAATTACATCTTTTTTTATCTGAAAACCCGTTGATTTGACTGTATTTTGCTGTACCTGCTCAAATGGCTCAATTGTCGATCGCTTTTTTCATTGGAGCCTACACCATTTGGAGTACTTCGCCAAAAAAAACCTTGCGTTTCTTCCTTTGTTGCTGGTTGGAGCTTTTACAAAAAGTCAGCATTCGAACTCTATCATACACATTGCCATCCGCTCAAATTTTGGGATGAATTCGGAATGTGCCATTGATGTGATATAATTTGATTAGTGAAAATGGAATACAAAGTTTTAAAACACGCCCTTACTTCGCCTCGCGTTCCTATATCTACTGTGTAACAGAACTGAATTCATTTATGTTCTCTTTTTATGACGAAGAATAAACCCTCCAAGAAGCGTAAGATCGGCAATAGCTGTAGGATAGTTATTATGTCAGTCCTACGCTATAGGGACCGGGGCCCTCAGCTGGCGCACTGCTAGGTTACTCCAGCTACAGATAAGCCATCAGGACGTGGTGCCTATTTTGCCCCTTACAGTGCTCGTACCTTCTTTGCTATCTCTTCTTTAGCTTTTCTTCCCCCTACTACCTAATTCTCTAATTCGATCTATAGGGTGCTCTGTGTGTGAGCACACATTTTTCGCTTTGATTCCTCATTTTATTCAGTTCATAAATAACGGTCCCTGCTCTCCGCTCCCTTGAGGTCGCATTTCAGGCCGGTAGGAAGCCTTGAATTAACTGGTAATAATAATAATGAATATATTAATTATACTGCAGAATATTTTTTGGTGTACTCTTTCAAGGTTCAGAACATAGGTTTGTTGCGATTCAATGATCATAAGAGCCAAAAAAACTTGAAGAAAAAATTTTTATTATCGAAGGTACAGAAACGTCGGCCTTCCGTACACTAGCGACAAGTTCCTAAATCTACCAGGCAAAACGAAACTTCGTGGATCACGTGATCGATTCTTTTTTTCTTATAAATTCGATGAATTCAATGTCAAGAAACGATGCAGCAGTTAACGAGCAGTAGATTTGTTCATTTTTAAAGAGATGAACGAGTAGTAGTCCTGTAGCATTGAGTTGTTACTACAGAGAAGTAAAATTATAAATTTTTTATGAAAAGATCGCCAACGCTTCCGTGGAACTCGCAGCCAATCGCCACTCTGGACCAAGTTGACGCTGGTAAGTTCCTTCACCAGGTGAATAAACAAGGCCAAGTGATGAGGCCAAGTTGATGTTTTTAGCCCAAGACATTATGTTAATTTCGGGCTGCTTATGACCTAATTTTGTTAATTATGTTGTAGTTCGGGCTCACAGCTCAGTGATGGAATATACTCTTCTTTACATGGGGCCCAAAAATCTCGGAATGAAATCAGGGATCAGCTAGACCTGACGTGCCTGTCTGGAAGTTGCCGCTGGTGCTGTGTCTGCCTCCAGCTAATTTTCTTACTTTTATTTATACTAATCTATAAACAACATAGTTGGAATTTATCCCGCCAATCCCCTGTGACGGTTAATAGCTTTCTTAGTCAATTCACTGTCTAAATTCATAGGAGCAGGACTTGCACAACAGGAAAATCGTAGCTAACAAAGCTATTTGGACTCGTGTCCGCACCGTTAACAAAGTCTTAAATTGAAGTCCTAGAGAGACTAAATTTGACTGATTCGAAACTTGAGGTTCCCTAACTACTTATTACACACAACCGCACAGATATTGTAGGAGCGAGCAAGCAACTCTGTGGTGTGCACGCAGCTCTCAGGTGTTGCGACGGTGTTGTGATGATGTCCGTCAACGTCGAGGTGCATACGAGAAATTTCCTCTCAGTGGTATGTTCATAAACTATATATATTTATGTAGGAGCAGCAACACATTTTCCATCAGCCTGCATGTTGTGGGTCTATATTTGTGAAGAAGGCACACATCTCGTTTTTAGAACGTAACGTCACAGTTAATACAAAGCGGAAAAGACGCTACGTTGTTGGGGTCTGAGGTCAGTTTGTGTGACGACGGCAACCTCTTGATTGAGCTCATTAACATCAAGTGCGGAGTGCCTTCCTTTGTTTACAATTTTTGAGGAACATTGATTGGCCTATCCAACACTAGATCTAATCTGCAGCAAAATCGATATAGGTTTGTATTCCTTCACTAATCTAATATCAGAGTTTTTGAACCTCTTAACCCACTGGAAGTCTCTCTGTCGAACGCGTGATTAAATTTAGGTTACACGAAAGTTCGTAAAATAAGCTGAAAGAAATGAATTTCAGAAATGAGAAGCAAGAAATTAATGTCCGAGATGAAATTCAAAAAATCAAATTTTAAACTCATTTGAAATGCCACATGTTGTTTAGTTCTAATTCTCAGTAGATCAATTGTCATTGGCGTAAGGAAAAAATTATTTAAATATCTTGGACTCATGCTATTTATGCTGAGAAGCCTTCCTGTCAGCTTTTGGTTCAATTTGGTTTTTTAACGAAAACAATTGTCATATTATTATACTTATCGAGGATTTTTTTTAGATTTTGGGTGTGTCGTCAGTGTTGCCTTCATTTATTCAAGACTCTCCATATTCCATGGGTACTAACGCATTTCCAAATTTTCAAATACCCAAATTTTTATTGATATCCATGAACTTTTATAGTTGAATATTGATGCAATAGTATATACACTTTGTATTCCATGCATAGCACTAACGAAATTTTATTCATGAGTAATATCGAAGCACACACGAATTGAAGCTCGGTACTGCATTTTTGTTTGTGTCATTTTAACTTGAAATAGCGCGCACGCTTCCAATAATGATTTGACATATCCTCTCAATATCAATGTACAGCAGTGTTAACCTAAACTGAAACTTTAATACTGGTTTCAAGCATTGAGGTCGCTGATACAGAGCATTTCAAGTGTTAGTCAAGTCACTCGCTCTTCTACTCTCAGTGGAGTAATTCGACGAGTTTTAAAAATATGACCGTTCATATCCTAAGGTTTTTCTTAACAATGGCAGTGTTGAAACTATCATTTTAATTGAAATACGACATCATTAGCAAATTAATTTAAAATTAAAAGACTTCATAGAAGACAATTATGTCTAATATTTTGCTTCACTTTAAGGTAGTCCATCTCCTCGACCGAGTGGATACAAAATAAGCACTCCCAGGGGGAATATGTGAGGTCCCGAGCTACAGGCTAGGTAGGTCTTTTTTGTTGAAATAGAATGTTTTAATTTTTTGGTTACGGACCATCTTTTTTCGGTCCTCTGCTGTTCTGTATTTTAGACACTTACTGTTTTCTTCCTCAACGATTATCTGGTTTCATAAACTTCTTTCTCAACTAACTGTTTCTATGCACCTTGTACATAGATTCTGCATTCTCTCAAGTCTATGCTAAATGATGCATTCCTCCTTTTCTCTTTGGAATGCCTATGTTGTGGTTAGGGAGGCTTAAAGCAACATCTAATCAAATCTAAAGCAGTCGAAATTAGCCCAATTATCGAAGTACAAGTGTGTGCGAAAAGGAAGTTTGTTCTTCCTACAACCTGAGAACGTTAAAATACTCCATCATAAAAAATTAAAATTTATTTGTTTTTTCAGTGTTCACAGTTAAACCCCGTGAGTTCAGATACGATATAAAGTACACTCAACCGAATCATCGTCTCTATAATTGTTTTTTTCATCGCAGTCTCCAGGGCTCGCCTCCAGCGAGCACGTCGCGCAATTCCTGCTTCAAGTAATTTAATTTGTATTGTGTTTCATAAAATGTTCTTGACCAGAGTTTGATGCTCTTGGTAGAAAAGTAGGGATAAAACAGCGGCGTGAGCTTGCTGGGCATGGCTCCGATTTATCCGTCGCGGCTCACGGATATATTCAACAGCACCGAGAGTTAAGAGCGTGTTATCTTTGCACCTCCATCGCAGTGACGAAGTCACGGAAGTGGAGGTAATGAAAAGTTTCTTTTTCGCTGTAAACGAACAGCGCTACTCTTCTTTTTAATCATAGAAATACCTGTGTACAGGTAACTCTCGATTTATCCACGTCTCTATTAGTCCCTCTCTCGATTTATATTGTTTTGTTTGCCTCCGTTAGTCCGCGCCGTCTCGATTTATCCACCCTTCGCGTTCGTCGTGTATTCTGCAACATTCCTTGCAAGAAAAATTCAAAAAGACATTTCGTAAACAATGGCTGTTCTTTCATCTGTTACTCTGCTCAATATGTGTGTTGGTTCGACATATGGGCCAATATGACGACACCTATGAGTTCAAGTAAAAAAGTTGATGTACCTTTGAAAGTAAAAACCAGAAAAAACAGTAAACCAAAACTAGAAACAGGAGCATTGAACAATTTATATCTTTAAATATTTTCGCTTTATTTACTCCTATGCTGTGAGATTCTAGGATAATTATTCATATGCAGCATAAAGCTTCCCCTAAAAGAACAGGTTCACTTTTTCTTTTAATTCAAATATGGTACCTCGACTTATCCACTATCTCTATTTATCCAGTCCCATCCCAAGAGACAAATCGAGAGTTACCTGAACATGTTTATTACGTGATCAGAGCACCTCGAGAACTAAAGAATCATTGAGCAGCACAGTGGTACCTAACGCTTAACAGAAAACGTCACAGGGTAAGTGAGTGCCTTCCTGCCGAGTTGGACAGGGCTTTGAAGGCTTGAATTTCGTTTCAAAGTACACGGAACTTGAAAGTTTTATTGTTTGCCGCCACTCTGACGAATGACTCAGACTTTTTCTGACACACACAAGCCCTCCGGTGGCAGCCTACCTTTGTACACTACATTTGTGTCTGTCATCGCCTGCTCTGAGGGTCTAAAAATACTACAATTTGGAGTATGGTGAAGCCGAGCCTGTATGTTACAGCACACGAAACTTCCTCCGAGTATTGTGCTTTGAATTTATGCTCAGCGCAGGTTCCTCTGATGGTCCATTTTCTCGTCACTGGCACAAATGCGCTACTAAAAGGAACACAGGAGTTCAGTTGCGTTAAACCTATACCATTCACGAGCGAGAACAAGCCGAAATCAGTAGAGAAAAATGAACTTATGAGTCCCTGAAGGCATGTGCTTGTCGTTTTATTCCAATAAGATAACCCAGATTGTGCGTGATTCAATTGACAACGGATGTTTATATTCTTGAAGCAAGTGAGCTTATTTGAGCGCATCTTTATGTCCCTTCAATTCCCCAATGTGAGATGAAATTATCTTATGCACGTCTTCATAAGTAACGACTTCATATAAGTATGCGTTTTGATTCTAGGAATTGCTTTCGAAAACGAGCCTACTTTCGTATAAAATTATGAAATCCCTCATCACGGTGGGTGATTTCAATATTTGAACACTCACCTTAAATTTACTATTTCTGCTTAAATGCACATTTCAACGTCAAAGATGAATTCATGTAAATCTTCTAGGGAGACGATTTTCCGTAGTCATAAGAAAGTAACGCGACTCGATCATATAAATACAATTCACAACTACATTGTGACCCGTGAGGTAGGTCTTGAACAGGAGCAAAGCTTGTTCTTCGCCATAGGGTAGCGTGAGACCGGCGCTCTACCTAAGTTTTAACAAAAATATTGTGCGCCTGTTATCAGAGGCGAGGCCTGATCGTTCGCCTCTGTACTAGTGCTGGCACTGGTCATCAAGGCGGCGTGAAACGGTGGTCAGGTTAGTAAGACCCTGCCTTGAGGGCGCAGGCAAGAATCCTGCTTCCTAAATGCACCCACTTGACATGCGAGGTGAGCTCAAGAAATCGATATTGTCAGTCCTAAAGGAGGAGCAGATGGGAAAACCTCATCTTTACTTAGGCGTAGACCGGGAAATCCCTCGATACAGGCAAGACTTGTACGTGTAAGCCGGCGCCTACGATGTTGAAAACCCAAGTGTTTCCTTGTCTGTATCTACCAGATTTAAAGCCTAGTTTGACAAGCGATCATCTCGTTGATGGGCACTTTTTTGATCCTATTCGCATCAGATTACTTTCGTGTGAAAGGACAAAGCTTGCAATATGTCTTAATTTCTATAAAAAATGAGAAATTGCAGTTATTATAAATTTACTTATGAGATATTGACTAGCCTTTGTACCCTTTGGATGTTTCAAGCCCCATTTCTTCACTGACACAGCAGTCCAGGATCTTGACACCCGGCCACGGGCCATAAAAATAACACTACTTCGCTCCCGCTCTAGAATATTCTTTAATGGGCAGCTTGCAGACAAGCAGCGTTGCCAGAAGGCTGGACCATTTGAAAAAATTGGTGTACAATTGCGTCTGATGACCTCAAGTCGTGACTGGGGTGACCGCAGACTGCCCAGGGTGGGGCGCTGCAGGGGAATGTTGTGCACAAACCCTTCTGATGTTACTGTGGATGGATCCTTGAGCTGATCTCAGGCAAAAATGCTTCGCGTGCTTGCTAAGTTATGAGTGACACTTGGCTTCCTGGGCTGGCAGTTCGGTATTCGAGCCTGTACTTGACAAGAACTCCTGTCACTGAAGCAGCACCATGTTCCCGTTGCAGGGTGTTGCTCAAGTTCAAGGAAAAAACAATCCACTATGATATCTGTTTTTTTACTAACAAATAATGGTTTAGCTTACGCTATTTCTTCCTCTGCTTTCTGATGCTGAACTGAGTAGTCTTCCCTATCTAGACCTCATCCAATAGACCATTAACACCTGTGTCTTTATCGATTATATCCAGAATTTCTCGTTTATCAAGATATGTCGAGTTTACTTGCGTTCGTTTCGAATTAGATGAAAGAATGCTCCATAGGTTTTGAACACATTCAATTAATGGAGCAGTGATGCAATTAATGGAGCATTTAAATATAATGGTAATTTGTTGTATTTCAGTGCAATGCATCTCAAACATTAGGTAAAATTTAGGTTATGAAAAATGTTTCTGTGCAAGAGGAACTTAGGAAGTCCTATGCTAAGATTTTGTTTCGGTAAAAGTATGTTCCTGTTTCATGAGTTTTAGTATAGTTAACTTCCTGAGGAAGGAGTTTGTCGGAGTATATTATTTTTGTCCGACTTCCAACACCAGGAATCACAATGGAGTACGCTGACTGCAGATTTCTTAGCTAATTACTTTCGATGATTCGGCGTTCTTTAGTTTTGCACTGAATTAAAATTTTCAAACTTAGTGGCAAGTGAGAATCGAACGGCAAGCCTTCCTTTTATTTTTTGAACAGCAATCATTTCAAAAGGCCACTGAGGTGTATCCCTGTGGCCTTGTGTGTATGACAATAGAGTATATATATTCTTGATTTTTTAACCGTCCATAGTTTTAAAAGTATTAATAAAACATCTTACGCTTATTTGATACATGTGTGAACCGAGGTTTTGAAGGAAGTTTACATATTAATAACAGCCATGCCAATTTTTTCTGTATGTATTATCACATAGTGCTAGTGGTTCAATTATATTTGTTTACGCTCTAGATTACAGTCATCTGTTCACTTGCGTCACCAATATTTAAAATTTTTTATAACATCGACGAAGAACGTTACTTCGAAAACAACTTGGTTTTGATCTCAGAATAGCGTAACTATCCCAAGCTTACATTGTATTGGCTTCTGATTTGTATAACGTATTTACCACGACTCGGGCAACCACGTGGGGTCCTAAGAAATGGCCTTAGCTTAGCTCTAGTTTCAGAAGAGTTTCCTAACTCGATAATTAAGTACGAATCAATGAATAAAAGAACCTTGGAAACATAATACAAGTTGAACTTCGGTGTTGTTGTGATGAGACGTGAATTTCTTGTGGTATGCGTCATTGAAAACCACGTCAGCGTATTGTGTCTAAAATATTCACCCGCTGTTGGGGCGCGAGGCACGCGTGCAGAAACACGTGCCGTTGTGGGCATTGACGCATGAACGCCCGGGGACATTGGTTTAAGTATAAGACTGGTGTGAGTTTTCCATACTTATTCCGGTGAAGAGGCCTAAGCGGTTGAGAAGCACTAGCCGGGAGCATCAATATGGAGCCAATGGAAGCGTGAAGTATGGAGGAGAGCGTGCCTGGATCGAGCCCACTCCGTCATGCGGTGATAGGAACGGTTGCTTAATGGTTGCTCACGACCGGCCGTTATCACGGCGGTGATCAGAGAGCCGTTACCGCAGATGCTGCTCTGCGACCGACCCCTGGCCGTCCTGTGAGCGCCACATCATCCTCCGGCGCCGGACCTGGAGTCAGATTTTCAAATAACTTACGTCGTTTAGCGGTACAGCTGGCGGTGTACGTTCTTGTGTGTAAACTTGGCTACGCTAAGCGGTGCCTCGAGTTCAGGCTGTGTTACTGAAAAAATTTGGGCATGAAAATACCAGCAACCCGATTACTCTGATCAAATGAGCTCAACTTTTATTTGAGAAAAGCCTTAATTTGATGCAGCATGTAACGTGGGTAAATTACCTTGAATGTACGCGGCCAGCTGTACACGTCGGGGTGATTTTTGTTATATTATAAATATTTTGATGAAACTGGTCTCTCCTGCGCAATGAAAACAATCCCAGAATCTAAGGGGAATGAATCCTTTCTTTTTGTAATATAAGGAGGTCGTGGTGCTATCATGCTTTTCTTGCTGTCATTAGGTATGACAGGCTAAAGTTTTTGTCAAGGCAAACTCCAGCCCTTAGTTCGAATTGCCTACTTGGGCGAAGGACTGTTGATGAACCGTATCTTTGAGGGTTTCATGAATAAATTTAGTTTTGCAAAGTAAGGATAAACAATCTCAACAGTTACGAATATTTAATAAAACAAAATTATGACTTTAGTACGAAACAATAATCAAAGTTTTAAGTAAATACAAAAAGGACGAGAGGCAAAATAATCATACTAATACCGAGGTATTCATTTAGACAATCACATTGAATTTCCGAATAAACGTGAACTACACTGAATGAAAGAAAGCACTGAATATTTAAAACGATACTATATGAACCGGAACTATATTGAGCACGAGATTACACTGAGACTGAGCTGTGCTAAGCTGACATGGGTAATTGGTGCTCGTAAGACCTGTAACGAAACAAAACTGACATTGAAACCGGTGGCAAGACTATGACATTATTCAAAGGACAAGGGTGGATGCATTATTCAAAGTATGGACAAGTTAATTAAGAATATCGACATTACTTGGAACTTACCAATGACGGGGCAGGAGGAGAGCGCAATGCTAGAAGCGGCCTAGCGATGGAAACAAGAAACAAACTAAGAAAAAGAATCCTATTTAAGAAGACCGGATCCATCTACCAACAGTTTTGTCTGTTGCTTGAACTGCATTGCTGTGTCCAGTAACGCTTCTAAAAAATACAGCCAATGAATGCCACACCAAGACGGAGTGCTTTAGCTAATTGACTGGTTTTTTCCGAGTATAATTTGAACGTACGAGATTATTGACTTGAGCATTACTATTTTTAACTCATTTCGTAAGAGAACAGATAGAGACAAAAGATATGAAATAAAATTTCCCAGTTTTCTTTGGAGCTAAGGTCACCGTAATACATGTCAAGAGAATGAATAGTTACAAGAGCAGGAAAAACTATGATTTTGCCTGTCGCTTCACTACCAATGTTGTAGTAGCTCAGTTAGTTTACACTGAAGTCTGCTTCTTGAGTGGTGGGAAAGATTACTCAAACAAATAATGAGCAACATTACATCGATATTGAGCATCAAAACTGGCCGCATATCAATTTAAGCACGGTTTTGTGCTTAAAAAATAAATTGTGCTTAACACAATATATTTTCAGATTTATTATATAACTAGGAATTATATTTTTCCCTGTTGGGTTCCCCTGGATGCGAAACTGCTTTACTTTCCTCGAAGTGAGAACCACACCCACTTGCTGCTGCGTCGCCAAATTCTTGGCTCGACTGCATCCAGTCAACTTGACTGGGCGCTTAGTTTCCTCACAGCGGAATTGAGCGAGAGCAGAATTGAGCGAGAGCAGAATTGAGCGAGAGCAGAATTGAGCGAGAGCAGAATTGAGCGAGAGCAGAATTGAGCGAGAGCAGAATTGAGCGAGAGCAGAATTGAGCGAGAGCAGAATTTCATGCTCCAGCACCCAATAAATAACATACACAAGCTCAGAGTGCAGAAAACTCACTATTTCCTCATCCCAGTCTCGGAGCTTTGCTTCCGACAATTAACATGAAAAACACAGCTCAACCGAATCCCTGCTGTACAAAGCGTGAAATATTTCTGTTTATCAGACGTTGCGTTTCATCTTTCAAGAGTCTGTTAACCCTAATAAATTTACTTGAAAGGTTAAAGTTCTTGAGTAATACCCATGAGCACTACGTTCTGTTTCCTTTGTAAAAAAATCGCCCCATTTTTAGTAGCGTATTAAGGTAACAATGAATTAATTTGCTCGTTTACTTGGACCATTTATTCTCCGACTGGTTCAAAAAGAATCTTACGAAATACAAATCATAAAGGTTGTAAAAATCCTATACCCACAAATTAATAAGCTATCCTGCGTTCCTTAATCGCTTGTGATTTTTTCACACATGTCGTGTATTTTACTATTCGAAAGGTATCTGAGGCTATCTATTTACTTACATATTTTTACGTAAGGAAAGATTCTAAATCCCTTCATCGTGTGTTGACGGCGCCTAAATACTACCCGCACTCTGTTTCATCACTGACTTTCAATTAATTCTTAATAGGTTCAACGGCAGATTTATTACTCTCTACTTTATATTCATCGCACATGGTGGCCGCTTGTAGACCTTAACGTTTTGGATACAAAAGTTCGTTTTCTGGCTTTTATTTTTTGCATCCTTAGTATTAATGTGAAGATCGTTTCACTTCGACGTTCCCCTCAGGGAAATCCAGCTATAATTTTATGGAAATTAGAATTCCAATAGGGGAGACGTGAGGTCCCGAGCTGCAATTTCGTTAGTTCATTGGAAATAGGATAGGTTTTTTTTCTTCTGCAACGTGTGTTTTTTTTCGGTTTACCGTAGTCATTTTCTAGCTACCATCACTTTCTTTGTCAACTTATATCCTGTTACGCAAGTTCCCTTTTTCGTCTTGCTGTTTCATGAGCTTGGTGTGGGGACACATCGAGTCCGTAGATTTGCTATTTCCTTATTTCCATACTAAATGGTGTTTTCTTCCTTTTTCTCTTGGGAAGAACTTCTTTTGTGATTAGGGAAACTTGACATAACTTGAAAATTACTATGTATCCTCTTTATGTTGACCTCCAGTATTTTAGTTCTATTTTTGGTTGATACTGGAGATTTTTGGAAAAGCCTAATTGAAAGCTATACGCTTTTTGTTAGAATTTGATCCCATGTCTAATTTACCCATAGCTTCCAGTCGTAACCTGTCGGCAAATTTTCTTCATACCAACGATTCACTTCTAAATTCCTTGACCCCAAACAAACTTCCAAAGTGCACTGAGGCACCGTTAGAAGTCGGAAGTTAATTCGGTATGTTTTGGACTAGGATGCCGCTAATTATTTATAATGAGACGGAGGTGATCATCTGCTGCGGCTGCTGCTCCCGAACAAGATCTGAACAATTATGGATTAGTTTTGGCCTTACGAAGAAAGTCCTGCAGCCGACCATACAACAGGTAGGCCTGCTGGGCTGAACAGCAGCGATGAGACGCAGGGACCGCTCTGAAGAAGCCGCTGTCACAAATTCCTGCTTTGATAGTCGCTCAAATGCATTCGCAATTGCCCATTTCCAGAAAATTTCGCTCGAATCCTTGACGCACAAAAGGCAAGAGCCTAAGTCGCTGCTCGGTACAATTTCTTGATGAGTCGCTTAAAGTAATTCCACATTTGAATTTAACTGTGATATAGAAATGAGATGATTTTACTCCATGAATGTTTATTTTATTGGTGTTAATGACTTTCTAATGAAATGAACTTCATGCTTCGCCGTAATGCACACATTTTCAAAAGAAAATATTTTTTAAATTTCGTTGTTGAAAAATTGCGAATCGTGTTGAATATATAGTGTTGAATGTTGAACAATGTTGAAACTGCTATGTAATATCGTCCTGTTTACATTTAAATTTCACAGCTTCAGAAAATTTTATCGAGTTCTTATTAAAAAATGTGTGGATTTCCTAATTGTACAATCCTTCGAGTTTCTCTAAGGTTCATTATAAGGAAATTATCCTTTTCTAGTTCATTTTCTTAGAAAAAATATTCCATCAGTAATCTTGGATTCAGTTGGAAAGAAGTTAGAGGTCTCTGAAAAAGTGTCAGTACCTGCGTACTATGCAGTGACTCAACCCATTGTCGTCATAATAGTTCTAGTCTACGGTTCCCTAACAATGACTCTACTCAAAATCTAGCGCAACTGTTCAAAACTACGTAAACGTATACTGGTGTCTGCATTACGCAGTTCAGCTACATGATATCCAGCGTCCTGCTGCATTACCTAAGTCTCTTCTGGTTTGTTCCTAGAAGATTTCGCGCTTTCATAACAATTTGGAGCTCAGACAAATCTTATTCCTCTCTGATTGCAATGAAACTGCAAGTTCGACATCGAAAGATGATTTTTTTTGCTGAAAACTTCATTATCATTCACGTGGGAATACAACTGTATTATAAACTTTGATGCTGAGCGAGATGAGGTGATGTAGAGCCAGGGTAGCGATATTCCCTCCCCCCAAAAAAAGTTAAAAGCAAAAGCAGAGAAGAACAAGAAGGTCGGCAGGTCGGCCGATGGGCCCAAGGAAAGGAAAGCGAAGGTAGATTGTTGCGGCAAGTATTGACAAAAGGTCCTCCTGGGGCATAGCATATTTCTGGGAAAGCAGGGAAGGGAAAATGCGCCAATTTACCATTTCTACTCGGCTGAGTTCATGACACTGTGAAGTCGTGAGAAACATGGAGAGGAGAGGCGGGCTGCAGGGAGGTGAAGCAACAAACAACGACGCGAACCGTTCACAACGTAAGCAGCTACACTGCTTTTCTGTGTTGATTGATTTCATTCCATTCTCTATCATCGAAGCATGAAATTTAAAGGTTAGTACCATAATTTTGTTGGATTATAAGTGTGAATTACATGCGGGCCACCGAGGCAGTTGTGTGCTAAATTCATGGTATGAGAGTAGGCGGCATGAACATCGTAAGCCTCCTTCAGTCACGTCGTGTTGCTGGCTAGAATATCGAAATTTAAATGTTAATTCCAAATAGACAGAGAAAATCATTGGTATAAAATTGAAACCAATAATTTTCTGAACTATATGTAGCAGGTCTTTCGAGTGAGAATAATGTTCAATACCAGTATCTGTGAACCAAATTGAAAGGTATGAAACTGGTAACTGTATTATTAATGCTTAAGCCTTTCTTCGCTCTTAACATTCTGATGACGAGGATGATGATCGTCGTCTTCACTCGAGAATGCTGTTTCAATTGAAGAGACGCAACGTGGCTTCGCGATATTGCTTTTCTGATTAACACAAAAATGATAATAGCCGATCCGAGAGTGAGTGAACTACGCAATCTTGTTTGAATAGATCTTGTTGGTGGAGACGAATTGACGATGAGAAGTAGTAAGTGAAATCCCAGACTGTAATTTACTGGTCTTATACTGAAGAATAAATGGAAGATTCCATAGCGTATACCAGTAATTGGATTGATGATTGAGGGGCACATATTTTAATGTTTCGGTAAATCTTTTAAATAAAAATTTGCGTTTTGCACCTGAATTACAGTTTATTTCTGCCGTTAAAGACTGTTTCTAGAGTATGGGCGTTTTTCAGGACATATCATTTACACGCATCTTACAAAATAACCGGAAGAATGTTTCCAAGGGGTGTTTTTTGGAGTTTCACCGTTCGTTGAGCGGGTAAAAACATAGAAATAATTTATGATTATACAAAAATGTGGAATACCTTCAGACAAATAATGAGACTCCTATTACCGGGCACTGCTTAAGAAATAGTTTGGTAAAATTAAAATTTTGAACTGGCAGAATAACATGCGTTGTGAAGTAAATTATAATGTTTTTACCTTCAGAAACAAACTTCTACCGTATTTTGCTCGTGAAAGTAAGAAATACAATTTCGTAAGTAAATGTTGAAATGACGTACTCGTGCACAATGGAGTAAACTATTTCCATGTCTTTAATTTCATAATTTGTGTTTCAAAATACAATTCGTGGATTGCACTATAAGTTAAATTTCAAACCAGTACATAAAATAGAGTCCTGTGCACTGCGGTCATTACAGTTGCGTTACAGAAATTGCTTCAAAATGAGGCGCGGTTGAGCGCACTACGAAGCGAGCATCTGAGCACAGCTTCAGTTGCCAGTAACCTGATCCCAACACACCCTGGACCAACGGCTCCGCCCTGCCGTGGTCCGAGAAAAAACGTGCTTGCTGTACAGCCAGCTGATTTAAATAAACATCCTTGCTCGAAATTGAAGGAACTTCTGCTCTTTTGTTCTTGAGTTAGGTGCAAAATAGAACTTCACCCTGCCCTCGTAAACCAGTCGATGTCAGAGGCTAATCTGCCCTCCTGCTAGGAATGCACTGGACGACTCACAAAAACGCTGAAATGAATCTGGCGAATTCCGGGTATTTTGTTTGGTGTATCGTTTTCTTACTTTCAAGGACACTTTCTGCGACCACTGAAATTCTAAATAAAAATTGCTCCAGTTTACGGCCTTGAGTATTGTTTGGCATTTCCTTGCAGTTCATGGGTCTTACTGAGGCGAGATTAATGGTAATTATTCTGCACTGCAGGTACATGACCTTTCCGTTTGCCGCATCTGGTCTTCGTGACCAGGCAGTGCGCTCCATTTGTGGAACTTTGCACTAATGGTTATTATGGCTCTAGAACAGTCACACGAGCGGCGGTCGCTTCCAGGCGGCACTCCTGCTTGTCCTTTGGCTTTTTTTTTGTCCGTCACAAGGCCCTAGACTAAACTGCATGCATCTTTTTGCTGAGGTATAAAGAAGCTACGTAAGTCACGGATCAGTAAGGACCTAATGCCAGAGCAACCGATGTCTACCCTTTAAGGGATCAAGGCCGCTTAGCCCAAGACATGTACGTCCAATTGAGGCCTTATCGCAGCTTGGAGCGAAGGCCGACTTGTTGGAGGCTGGAGGATCGCTGCGAGCAGGCCTCCGTGCGCGCGCTTGGGCTGAGCGCTGCACTGAGCTGAGGCAGTGGCTGAGGGACACCTGAGCTGGGGCTGTGTGTGTCCACTGAGCTGAGGGGTCGCTGAGCTGCACGCTAGCTACACTGAGCTGAGGGGTCGCTGAGCTGCACGCTACACTGAGCTGAGGGGTCGCTGAGCTGCACGCTACACTGAGCTGAGGGGTCGCTGAGGTGCTTTAGCACATTGCGTAGCCGAACCGTCTTGGAAGAACTTATGCTGCCAGTAATACCGCACAGAAGTTGTAAATTCTTTGAAAATTCGACGTCTCCCTTGTTTTGTTGAAAGTCGGAGCTTGTCTCGTTCTGCTTCTTCTTTCCTCGCCAATAGGCGATCATACCAAGCGACATTATTTCACGGAATCTCTATACCTTACTTTTACTTTTTTCTTTTGCTTCAGAGGGAGCTTATCATCCGACTCTGTTGAAACTTATTCGAAATAGCATTGAACGTTAAGGATTTCGGTACACCATAATCTATTGCTTAAAGCATTGTGTACAAATGTGGACATCATCACAAATAAAGGAAATTATAATTTTGACATTTCGAAGGTTTTTGCATAATTCTATAAATAAAATGAATCTTTCTAATATTTTAACGCTGGTTTCATAGTCGATAATCGCTCGCTACTAATTTCAATGCTATAGAAATTTGTCAACTAATTTTCATTAAGGTATTGACTGAAATGACATCTTCATCGAAGCTGTATATCGATACCTTCATTCCCTGGTACCAGTTATAGTGAACGTACCAGAATTTATTTGCTGTTAGAGTGTGACGCGCTTTCATTACTGGTCATAATCACGAGTGAGATGTTCTAGGTTAACAGTGCTCCTATTGTAATGGGCGCTCCATGCGCGTTGTATTGAGATCTTAATTAATTACCTCAAACTACGCAACGCTGCTCAAAATGCTGCATGTTTCATGGCGTAATTCTCAT
Organism: Platorchestia sp. MABIK; assembly: GCA_014220935.1. NCBI lineage: Eukaryota > Metazoa > Arthropoda > Malacostraca > Amphipoda > Talitridae > Platorchestia > Platorchestia sp. MABIK. Next base: position 40,860 of record JACJUY010001029.1, on the reverse strand, counting down.
GCGGCCTTCCCTTCAGTGTCCTTGAAGACTGTCAGCAAGCAAAGATTTGGGTATCTGAGCATCTGACTTCCTTGCAAGATTACCAAATGCATAGTGTTATAATTTTATTTTGGTAATAGCTCAAACTTGAGAATTTTGGCCTTAAAGTAGAACATGACGTCGCCTTGTCGACAGAAAAACTTACGCAGCCAGATGTACCTCCACGACGACGTAAATCGTTAAAAAATCTGTCCCTGGTGTTAGAAGACTGGCACTCGACAAGCTCATCACTAACGTTAAGGGCTCACAAATATTGGAGTATCGCTTAGTTATAGTGTTCATTGAAGCTCACCGCGAACATACTGCATGGGGTTATGACAGTAATAGAATATTTCTGCCATGTACGCAAGACCCTAAGCGGAAACGTTCGATTTCTATTTGGATCTAGTCGATGTTGAGGAGCATGGAGCGCGAATAACTCAAGGGATGTAACTATCGCAAGTGTTGGCCGTATTCAGCGCACGAGAGGTTGGTTACAGTGTCTTTCCTTGACCTTCGAGTGAACTCTCCTCCAAGTCGCCTGCAAAAGAAGTGACCTATCGAGCTGGGCTTGGCCTACCGTGATCACGTTGCCTTGACTTGCGTGCTCCAGCAGTTCTTTATGATGCTTTTTTCCTGCATTATTTTGATGATGGCCTCCTGTATGGATGAAATATATACAACAGCTTTATTCTACCAGCAAATTTTACTTGGCCAGCAAGCTGGGTCGGCAATTGCAGACATTTACTTCTGCCTCTCTTGTCGTGGGGTAAGCTGTTTGTTTTGCTCACGTGCAGGCGTCACGGTCAATTGTGCTCCGCTGCTCTAGTTTTCAAACAAGCGAGCAAGGGTCGTGAAATACATCAGTCGAAATAGATTGCCGCTTCGCTCAAATATCATATTTACTCAGAGTTTAACGGGGAATAGAATGCTTGAAAATTATTCACTTTATTAAAAAAAAAACGTTTCTGAGGTTAGGTTTATCATGACGTCTGTGAAACACAAACTATAACTACTACCTTGAATGCAGGAAAACTCCAATAATTAAATATTTAATATGCAATGAGAAAACTCGAATTTAATTTCAATCGCGTAACTATCGGGTACTGTTAACTAATCTCACATAAGCGTTTGCCTGCACTGTCAAAAGCAGGAGTGTTCCCTGTCCCTGTGCACCGTATCATTTACGAGCTGCAGCGGCTATGGAGAGTCGCTGGAATCAGCGTTTGATTGCACCGGTTCCTCGAGTCTAATTTCAGTTCTTAAATCCTCGTCCATTGTCTTTTCTGGTGTGATATTAGAGGATCTTTTTGGACCACTGTCTTCTGTTACCGATACGTTGTGGTTCAGTTCACTTGTAGAATCATCGTTATCATTTGTTGGGTGCGTTTTTTTTTAAATTTGTATTTTCTCACGAGTTGCTTATTTTGTGTTGCATGTTAGTGAGGTAGTGTCTGTCGTTTTGGCTCAAACAGCCTAAATTTGTGCCCATTTAGGAGGAGGAATATAAAACTTAGACTACAATTAAATACTTGGAGAAAGCAGGCATCAAAAAAATATTTAATAAATCTTGCGTCTTTCTGGGGAATTGCCTACAAATGAAATGCGAAATTATCATCGTTTCCCCGTTTTTTGAGATTCATAGCGCATTGCTTCGTACGAAATATGTTCGAGTTACTACACATTCCCATCACTGATGAGGAAAGAGCCCACTATGAAGTTTGCTTTACGTATCAAGCTCATTGAGAATAGCCCAAAATTGCTCCTCGAGAAATATTTAAGGTCACATGAACACGGCTCTATTATGCTTTGCCATAACTATGCGTAGAATGTAAATCCTCAAAAAATACGTGAGGTTGCACCTTGAGAAACAGTGTTAGACGTCTACGAAAAACTGTGTCAAAAACCTATATCTGTGCACGGTATCAGTAAGCACGTGAGATCGAGGGTCAAGTTCAGTAACCTTTGAGCACTGCGAGCGTGAAATGAGCTACGGCTGAGTGCCAGCGCATGGTGCCGCGCGTAATGTTGGTCCGCAAAATGTCTGCCAATTTCCTTCCTGATCAGAGGGCGTGAACCATCCGTGCTTCTCGCCAAATAAATAACATGGATCAGATTTACTTCGTGTTCCGATCTAGGCACATATTTATGTACGCAAAGTTGGGTTTCATCTAGTTTGCATGAATGTATACATAGAGGAATTTTTGACGAAAGAGTTCCGGTATTCTTTCACTTCAGCGCAAATGATTCGGGCAGGAAGTTTGATTTCATTCTTGAAATAATAGTTCTCGGTCCCTGTCATTCAAAGAAGCGAAGGATGTCAAACACTCTAAAATTTCAATGGAGATCGATGGCGCGATGTTATCTTTCGAACAGAAAATCATGCTGGGAACTTTGACGAGAGTGCGGCTTAGTGCCCATGAAACTGGGGGACTAGACGCAATCTAAAGCTCAGGCAAATTTTGTCTGATAATTAAGCAAATATTTCTACTGTAAAATTTAATTTAATAACGTTAACTACTACTCACAAACTTCAGAGTAAACTCCCGACAATTTTTAAATTTGTTTGAAATGTCGTGGCATTTCTGGCGGGTCTCCAAACGTCAGGACGAGTCACGAGACCACCAAGACGCCAGCTCGTGAGAATCTGAGCATAGTTTCCAGGCTGATTTGTGGGTCAAGAGGAACCTGCGCCAAATGCTGAGCTCATTGTTTGCGGATCTCAAGCTGACGTCTCAATAGAATTCAACTATGGGGATAATTACTCGGAAACTCACTTCCTATTGTACGAAGTTACCTGGACAGTTAGTCGGTCTTGTAGATATCTGCTCTACGAAAATTTGACTTTAAACGGACTGAATAATGTTCTTGTGTGAGAGGAAAATGACAAATCTACCCAACTAGTTTGAATTTTCCGCCACTTAAGCAAAATATTACAAGAATTACTCAATCAATTGCAATTCTTTATAATACATTTCTTCCTCACTAATCATTTGTTCATTGTTTAGACAAAAATACCTGTGAAAATTTCTCAAACTCGAATTTAACTCGTACATAGACAGGGTCGACCTTCTAATGTTATCTGTGTTTCACACTGCGTGAGTTTTCAAACACTTTTTGTACCTGGAGAGAAAAACGTGGCTTCTAATTGGATAAATACATTATTGCTTTGAAGTTCTGACGAGAATTACCTGCGCAACAAAATCGAATTTTCCGAATAACAATGCGCGAACTACATACTGTAACAAATGAACAAAATTTCTTCCTCCGGTGATGCCCGATTTGTTATGTAAAGCACTATTATTCTCCGCTAGTATCCCTGACTTGTACCAGGTGATCATTAATTAAAGCAAATCAGGATTTCAAACCCATTCTTCGCTCCATTTGATGGGAAACTTCTCGGCCAGAGTTGTGCACGTACCGTTAGCACTCGATTTATAAGCTGCCTGGTGGGAGTATAAGCTTGTGAGAGAAAGCAATTGCTTTAAAGTCTCATCTTGCAGTCCTCGCTTGCCTTCAGGTCATTAGGCAAAACCGCCCAAGACTCCGCACTTCCTGTACGACAATGCCGTACGCGGTCGTGCACGTCTCTTGTCTCGAGAATTACACGCTTTAAGGCCTGCTCGGCCCCATAGTTCACCAACGGAAGAAATTCCCAACTGGAAGATACGATCGCACCGAACAGAAACCTGACAGTTTCCTGTCTCTTCCATTCCTGATTTACGACTTGCGAGGACAGAAGAACCAATGCATTCCTGTTCCGAGGCAGAACCTGCTGTAGCTAAACAACTACCGCGTCTGCTGTGGAATGCGCTCATGTTATGGGGTTGGTAAATAGCTCTGAATGGGAAAGCTGTTTCTGACTCTTTATGAATAAAATAATTTACAAACCGAGGAAGGTAATCTTGCTTAAAAGACTGAGAACATTCCTCTTTGCATTATGTCTCTTTTTGTATTTTAGCCTGCTATCCACAGAAAAGTCTGAGATTTGAAAATAATTGAGAGTAAATTTCAATTTGAGATGAAGTTTACTGCTCTTGTAAATTCAGGCAGTTACGACGTTTCCAATATGTGTGAACATCCGCTAAACTTTCATCAACTTTTTGTAACGGCGCTTAGATGCAACAATCGTTTCTAGCCCATCATTTTTCCTGGTGTGTTATGGATGACAGAAGTGCTACACTTTTTGATGAATTTTCTCCCATGTAGAGAAGGAGGACTAAAATTGCAGATGGTTTTTCGTGATTACATTGGTGTAGAAAAATGTCAAAAACGCAACAGTCTCAGTGGCTAATTATCTTTCGTCATAACACATCTTACCTAACAATACCCTTGGTGTGTTTATTTATTTGTTTGGTATCCGCTTTTTCCGTCCCTCTGTCACGTTCATACGGATGCTCAATGACCGAAACTGTGATATGAGTTTCACGAGTGCACAAGAACACGGATATTTTAATCGCAGGTACTATTAGGATGGATATATTTGTTTGTCATCCACATCCAGAAAATTTATTATGGGAAAATATTGAATCCCGTCATTTTTGACGGGTCGTGTACAATCATTCTCATGCACTCAAACTCCGATGAGAGACTGCAAGGCCTGCACAATATAACGGAAGTCGTCGCGTGGCCCTCCATTGTAACTCCGGCTCGAGATTACAACATAAGCTCAAAACAACCAAGAACTCGAGGAAATCCGTTCAGGCCTGATTGAGCCGCCGCTGTTTTGAGTACTTCTGCCCTATGCGATTGTTGACCTAGTAGCCTAGACGTCTGCTGACCTTCCCATGCATGTTGGTTGGTGCGCGTTATGGCTCCACACATTATGGTCTCCACATATTGTGGTCTCCACACATTGTGGTCTCCACACATTGTGGTCTCCACACATTGTGGTCTCCACACATTGTGGTCTCCACACATTGTGGTCTCCACACATTGTGGTCTCCACACATTGTGGTCTCTACACATTGTGGTCTCCACGCATTGTGGTCTCCACGCATTGTGGTCTCCACGCAGTGTGGTCTCCACGCAGTGTGGTCTCCACGCAGTGTGGTCTCCACGCAGTGTGGTCTCCACACATTGTGGTCTCCACACATTGTGGTCTCCACACATTGTGGTCTCCACACATTGTGGTCTCCACACATTGTGGTCTCCACACATTGTGGTCTCCACACATTGTGGTCTCCACACATTGTGGTGCATCATGGTCTGCGTGCATCATCGTGTGTACACGTCAAGATCCGCACTCGTAAATGTCTGCACTCGTTATCGTCTGCACTCGTTATTGTCTGCACTCGTTATTGTCTGCACTCGTTATTGTCTGAACACGTTACTGTCTGAACACGTTACTGTCTGAACACGTTACTGTCTGAACACGTTATTGTCTGAACACGTTATTGTCTGCACTCGTTATTGTCTGAACACGTTATTGTCTGCACTCGGTATTGTCTGCACTCGGTATTGTCTGCACTCGTTATTGTCTGAACACGTTATTGTCTGCACTCGTTATTGTCTGCACTCGTTATTGTCTGAACACGTTATTGTCTGCACTCGGTATTGTCTGCACTCGGTATTGTCTGCACTCGGTATTGTCTGCACTCGGTATTGTCTGAACACGTTATTGTCTGAACACCTTACTGTCTGAACACGTTACTGTCTGCACTCGTTACTGTCTGCACTCGTTACTGTCTGCACTCGTTACTGTATGCACTCGTTATTGTCTGCACTCGTTATTGTCTGCACTCGTTGTTGTCTGCACTCGTTATTGTCTGCACTCGTTATTGTCTGCACTCGTTATTGTCTGCACTCGTTATTGTCTGCACTCGTTATTGTCTGCACTCGTTATTGTCTGCACTCGTTATTGTCTGCACTCGTTATTGTCTGAACACGTTACTGTCTGAACACGTTACTGTCTGCACACGTTATTGTTCACAAACTTATGTTCGGCCCATTCCACGGTCTTCATGTGTCGTGGTCTGCACACACGAGCACGATGCCCTGCGTTATCTCCGGTGTGCACACAATCGCAGCGATGCACCGGAAAGCAATCTCTGCTTCCCGCAGAACTTTATTAACGCAGGGCTGGCTGAAACAATTATGCATGCGCAGAGCTCATTTGAGTCATGCAACTTTTATCCGATGTGTTTACCACTCGAGATCACATTACTTCAAATTTTTGAGGTGACCTCAGCTCTCGGTGAATACTCGTGAAAACTGTGCATTGGGACTGGTAGGTGGGGATCTCGAGTCTCTCGGACCTTGTAGCACTCGTATAAAATACATCTGGTAGTGGTGGATGTGAGATTTTTGACTTTCCCAGCCCATGTCGTTACAATCGAGGGTGAAGTACGCAACATCACACGAAAGTGTCGACTGATATCGGATAACGAATCAAAATCTGGCGCAAGGAAAATTAACATCGGTCCAAAAGTAATGTTATGTGTTTACGCAAAGGACAAAAATATTTGACACGATTAGCTACTTACGGAGCCAATGAATGAACTTCAGTATGTGTTAAATTAGCGTCAACCTCTGCTTCAGAATTGTTAAGGCTTAAAACAATGTTTGTAATTATCATCATCTCAAAAACTAAAACTTGGTTGTATTAGCTGCGAGAATTTCTCTTCCTGTTACCACATTCCACATGCATTCAATTATTAATATCCCTTCCCTTCAGGGGGATACAACTATTGTATCTATGGGAATTAGCGCTCCCAGAGGGCCAATGTGAGGGCCCGAGCTAAAGGTTAGGTAAGCTTTCTTTGTGTTAAAATAACATAGGTTTTTGTTTTGTTATGGACCAACTTTTTTCGGATCACTGCTGTCCTGTTTTTTCAACACCTACTACTTTCTTCTTCAACTTTGATCTTGTTTCACGAAGTTCTTTCTCATCTTACTGTTTCTGAGCCCGTTCTGCCTAGATTCCACTTTCCCTTAACTCCATTCTAAATGGTGCCTTCTTCCTTCCTCTCTTTGAATCTCATTTGTTGAGGATAGGGAGGCTTAAACTAACTAATAATCTAATTTTATTAATATCCCTTCAAGCATAGCGCCACTGTAAATATTATCTACCGTAGAGCATACATTTGTCAAGGTTCTCTTCAAGAATCTGTGTCCGTAAAGCACGGCTTTGGATATATTCTACATCAGAATCGTGTCCCTGAAAAAGTTAATATCTATGAAGAGACTCTTTCTTCAATGCTATATCTCTTCATCTCATAGTTCTCTGTAATTTTTTAGCTTATCAAACCAGTAAGCTTTCTAGTTTAACGGTAAAATCTCTTTAATTAAAAACTATCAAGAAATTTTATATTTTCACACCGTGAGGAGTATTTTAGCAGGGCCTCTACCGAGTCAATGCCATAACTAGTTTTCCAAAGTTGATGTTTTCGCATTCCTAAGCTAGATCTTGAATCTGAGTTGTCATGTGGATGTTGAACTAGCTTAGCCTTCTCTTGAGTTCTCAGTGCCACCAGTTACAGCGGAAAAAATTACATCAGGGCTTGTACCAATAATTTCACATTTTTTGTAGGTTTAAAGTTCGTGATTTGTTGATTCGAATCTCTTCTGAAAGCACCAATTCGTAGACTTTTCTGAAACTTGCACTGGAGCAAGTTTTTTGCGATAAAGGAAGCAATTTGATGGAGTGTGCGCAGTCGGTAAGTCCTTGTTTTCCCTTCATTAAAATTGACTTACCCTTTCCCCTCATAAAATTGAATCTCATAGTGAATGATTAGATCACCTGACTATAGAATTAATTCTATATAACATCTTTGCCTAAATTTTCAAAGAAATTGCTAATTTAGAAAATTATATAAATAACTTGGTATAATGTTATACCAAGTGAGCTTTTCGAAGACCTTGAAAAGCAAACCTTATTTCGAATTGAAACTCGCGATTCCCAGTAACGATAACGTCTGCTGTTATAAAAATGCATTAACTCGCGAACAAAAACTTTCTTATCCTTTAATATCGATTATAAGTTAGGCATTACAACCACATGGGCTGTGTTGGGAATAAATCCCCGTCAACCAGAATGCTGCTCGTGCATAAGTACACAATACTCGTATCCAGGCGAAATTTTTAAAGAAAATCAATGAATTTTGTTTCAACATCAAGCTCATCTAGCCATAGCTGTAACTTATCCTCGTTACGTTGCCGCGAAAATGGGAATTAAATTCATCAGATAGATGAAACATGGAAGCCGAGTTTGACGAGCACCACTTACTGTTACCCTGGCGCAGAGTGGCCAGCGTTCATTTTTTGGGCCAAAATAATTCAACACGTTGCTTGCGGTACGAACCATCGATGGGTTGTTTGAAAAATTTTAACAATCTTTTAAAATTACTGGTATTTAATGAGCCCAGTCAATGTTCGGTATTTATAAAATTGCTTACAACTTTTGACTTTAAATTTGAGTTGAATAGTGGACAGAACTTTAACTCATCGCAGGCAAAGTGTTAATTTGGCCTTTCTCAAGCAAAAAAATCAAATAAGGCAATTTTTACAACAAAATGGGAAACCTGTGAGCCGCACCCCGACGACGTAGCGCGTGGGGTCGAGGTGCTCCATTTCCCCGTTGCCGGAATGTCGACACCCAAGGCCGCTCCCGCAACACTCAGCAAAGTTGGCGTGCAAATTAAGCGAGCGCTGTCAGTGCAATATGCTGCGGAAATGCCTCTTTGCTTTGCACTGTTATTCATTCCTGACACAGAACGGAGCTGTCAATGTCTTTGGGTGTTGGGAGAATACCGTCCGCTTCACGTTCGCTGAGAAGTGCATGATTTTGACTTGACTGACGCTGGTCCTGTGAACTGGAGGAAATAAGTGCGAGCTCGCAGCCAATGTTGATCTCGATTGTTAGTTGCCTAGGAATTCTGACAATCAACTCAATAGCATCCGTAATGATTTGGTATTTCAATTTCAGTTTTCGTCTAGTTTTCATTCAAAAGTTATTCGACTGCTGCTATGAGAAATCGGGCATTATAAGTATGCTGTAGCAACCAGCAGATGATCATTACTTGAATGATCCCAATCGTTTCTCATGACGATGTTGAATAAGAGTCATCTGCATCTCTAACAAGCCTACACGACCAAATGACCGTCGCGCATTGCTCACCAAAGGCCAAGGTGTGTCATGGATCATCGAGCCATCGCTCAGATACTACCATCTCGTGAGTCATGAACTGCATTTAGTCTATGCTCGCTTCATGGATGCAAGAACATGTATGTGATTAGGCTCAATGTGAGACCTAGAAGGTCAGGGTTTCATTCCTTTTAGATATTTTAAACTTGCAATCCGAGCTTTGCGATCAGTTAGCGAGTGATTTTCCCCTTGCGAAGGCAGTTACAAGCTTTAGTTCATCCAATGCGATTCAGGCCAATGTTGAGGTTACGCCAAAAAGCTAATGTGGCCGACAAGGTCTAGAGGGCACGGAGGAGAGAACCACGTGGCGTCTTTTTGCCCGATGTCTATCGCATTCGCATGAGCGAGCCATCGTTTAATGAAGTTGAGCGAGCAGACTTCAATAATTGCACACTGGAAAGAGTGCGCGTGTATCGAAATATTTGAGGAAGTCATTTAAGACTGCGAGTTGTAAATATTTCGGTGGAATACTAGCTTACAAAACGCGCTTGTTCAAAAGCAGTTAAGTTGAGGAAACTGCACAATTTAAGATCTCTCCAGGTGTATGTCGAAAAAGTTGCTATCTCAAGGAATCATCATTAAATATACATCTATTTAGGCTTATTCGTTCATCGTTAACCCATGGAAAATCCACTGGAAAACAACACCAGTTTTGAGTATCATTTTACCACATACCATTCACTCAGTAGGCGCTTTCATCAAGTGCGGACGCATTTCAACTGTCCGTGTTCTGGATGGCCGTAGTGTGGAGGGCTGCGACCAAGGGAGGGCATCGTCTGGTCATCATCACGAGCTGCGCTGCCATGAAGGGTCATCGCATCTCGTGTTCCGCATTGCAATGCTCACCTCAGCGAGCAAATGTCGCGTCCAAATAACGTACGCCGACAACGCAGTGCAGCTCTTCCGGGGCTGGGCGGGGTCACTCACACGTGAGCGTTTTGTAGTCACTTCAGCCCGACAGTTCCATGAAGTGTAGCGCACGCGGTCGTTTAGCGAGCCTGTAATGAACAGCGCATAATCTTGGCTGGCCAAGATTATGCGCTCATAGAGTCCTACACTACTCTATGAGCTCAAAGATGTAAAGAAAAATTCTTGTTCTCGATTTCAATTGTTTTGGGCACCCTAAGTGTGCCAGCAAGTAGGGCGTACAAGCGCATTTTAGTGTCTCAAATTTTCCAACATAATTTTTGGAGTAAATTTTGTGGTCTTTGGACTTGGGTGATCTTAAAAACTCGGTTGAATGAACATAATCATCTTAGAACACTGAGGTCTAAGACAGTATAGTATGTTTGTTTCTCGCGACTTTTGCTCTTTTTCAATTTAAATGCCCACAAACGAATACATTTTTCAACTAAACGTTACGAGGATTGTGTTCTGTTAGTAACTTATATTCAAATGCACTGTCAAAATCAGATTAGGCAGAGCTAAGGAACTCATTTTGATGTGCTTTTCTGTCAATCATTTTTTGATTCAACATTTTACACGGGTATCCCAATACCAACGTGTTATTATCAATTTAGGATGCTTTTAGGTTAAAGGTGTTTTAAAAACCAATGTATCGACAGTTCATGTTTGTACTTTATTGGAAATAAATGTTTTTCTTTTCTTTCTTTCTTTCTTTCTTTCTTTCTTTCTTTCTTTCTAGGTTGGCCATAGCAATCTTTTTTATTAGTCCTACAAAAACACTTCGAGCGGAGAGTTGTATAGGCCTTCTTTTTATTGAAATAGAAAGGATTTTTTAGTTCCTTTTTTTTTGGTTCAGTGCTGTCCTGTTTTTCAGCACCTCTGACTTTCTCCATCAATTTGTATTATATTTTATAATCTTCCTTCTCAGCTTACTGTTACCACGAGTATGCGATCTTGTGTGGGAATACACCCTGAGCACAGACTCTGCGTTCATCTAAATGGTGCTTTCAACTTTCCTTTCTTTGGAACATCTAGGTTGTGGTTAGGGACGCTTAACCTACCTTAACACATTAACTGCGATGGGTTAAACTGAAATTCAATGTTGAATTTAAATTTAAAGTCAATTGTGATGATCAACTTTGAAAATAGCGAACCTTAACTGGATCGGGCTTTTAATTAGCTTTCATTAAGTATTAATAAAAAATGAGTAAGTAACTGTAGGTGAGTCAGCAGCACTTTGAAAATGACCTAAGTGACCGCCGGTGGGTCACTTCGTTTAAATGTGTTAAAATGTAATCTATTTTTCAAAAATACGTGCGAAAAATTTGTGCATTATGGTAAGCAACTGTATCCCCATTTCATCCACTATATCTTCTGTGTAAATTTTACTTTTAGTTAACACAAACTAGCCTAAAATGTTAGTAAGTGAATATTCGGCTGTACTAACATGCAGCGTGTGATTGACTAGTCATGTTTCGCAAGACGAAAATCAAATAAATTTCGGGCCTCAAGAAACTTTCTCAAACATAAAATAAGTGGTTTTGATCAGTTCCGCACACTTTGCAGCAACTTTACAAAGGCCCAAAATTATTTCTCGTAAAGTTGAATTGTTGCTCAATTTCTTCTCTTTGGGCTGAAATTTAATTCATATTTTCTTCTATTAACATTGTTGGGGTGTACAAAACTTGCCACTGCAGGCGAAGTACACCTCCAAGAGTGGCGGCTATCGGTTGTCGTTTATGTGTGAGGGCTCAATTGAAAAATGATCAACTTACCCTTCGATTTCTCGATTTCCACGATTCAGGAAGACTCATCGCGTTCACAACTTTTCAACTGCAGCAAGCAACACAGCACAAGGTACAAACCACTGTCAGGTGAACATGCGCATCGTGTACCACATGATCACACTTGTCTTATATTCAATGGGCTATACTAAGTATCTCACTGTGGAAGATAAAAGTAAACATAATCTACATACTGTAGTATACTCTCTGCTGCAAGCGTATGGGTTTAGTTTTTTTTCAATTCCAGTACTTATCTGTCGCGGTCGAAGGTTGTATCTTGATTTAGGTGATCGCCAAACACGATCGTCCTTGAGAAAACAGGGCGTGTTTTAAGCTCCAGCTCCCAATGACGTATGCAGGTCTGTGGGAGTTACGAAAGGTCGATCTCTGGTACTTACCCACCTACCTTTTGTGTGATTTATATCCTCGCCACACACGCAGAACGTAAGCCTTAACACGTTGGCAAGTCGGTAAACTGAAGTTCAGTTTTAACTGAAGATCGATACTCATCTCAAATTTAAAGACGCAGTAAGCAATTTTGAAAACAGTAATCAATAAATGGATCGTGCCTTCAATTAGTTTCAGGATTTTTGAAAATTGAGTTTGTGACTACTTGTTGGTGAGCAGCATCATGAAAATTCCCTTCGTGGTTACCGGCGGCTCACATCGCGAACAACGTGTTAATGCACATGTCTTGCCAACCTATGCTCTTGATTACACTTAGTTACAGTTTTTGAAAACCAACAATTTAATCGTAAACCTTTCAAAACTGAGGAAGAAAACCACTAGTGTTCAAAACTCGTATTCAGTTCACCATTTGTAATGGAATTATTCAGGATTTTATCTTGCAACCGCAGTAGTTGTACTAGCACTGGTACCGTCATAGGGAGGCCTTAGCCCGTGTCTTGTTTATTCAGCTCTGTGCTGTGTTAATGCGCTGCATTGTGGTGGCCCTGGTTGTGGTGTTCTGGGCTGCAGGGCATGGTGGTAGTGTCTTGGTGGTTGAATTTGGGTGGTGTCATGGTGTTGAGGGGTCTGGATGGTGACTAGTCTTGATGGTGACTAGTCTTGATGGTGACGAGTCTTGATGGTGACGAGTCTTGATGGTGACGAGTCTTGATGGTGACGAGTCTTGATGGTGACGAGTCTTGATGGTGACGAGTCTTGATGGTGACGAGTCTTGATGGTGACGAGTCTTGATGGTGAAGGGTCTTCTATTGAGAGGTATGTATTTGTTGCACAATTTTGAGGGTGAAGAGATTCTCTTGTCCTTATGAAATCATTCCGGTGAAGTGCTGCTGCGTGTGATGGCTTGGCAGTTGTCTCGCAGAGCTACATTTGGAACTTGGCCTTTGCATGCGGAGCGTTGCCTTACATTGTTGCTTGAACAATGTCAAGTTAGCGGTAATTGCAATGCTGCGCCAGCCTTGCAGGTCGCTTCCGCGTAGCAGTAGAGCTACGATGCGGGCCCCGTGCCAGCCTAGCCTCAAGTCCTTGTCCTCTCAGACGAGACGTCGTCAATCACTTTAATCGAGGGCAGGAACGAGCTAAGTCAACTATTAAGTCTCCTTTACACTATAATGAGGCTTCCGTGGTTTTCTAGCACTTTAACTGCGATGGGTTAAACTGAAGTTTAATATTCAACTCAAATTTAAATTCGAAAGTTGTTAGCAATTTTATATATACCAAACATTAACTGGGTCCATGAAACACCTTTAATTTTAAAAGATTGTTAAAACTATTTCAAACGACCCATCGATGGGTCGAATTGCAGTCAACGTGCTAGGGTAACGTGTTCAGTTTTGATGGTGAATTATTTACGTTATTATTTGTTTGTTTATTTGTATTAATGTGAATTATTTAGGTCTGTTTCATTCTAGTTTTTGTTATGTGAAACCTACAACGTTTATTTCTAACATACATGGAAGTTTTTCCGAGGTGTAATTCGTTAGAGAGATGCAGCTGTTACACTTATGGATTAGGCCTCTCCGGGACCCTGTAAGTTTGTGGGCTGAAGGTCAACTATGCCTTCTTTATCTTTAATTCATAGATTTTTGTTTAGTTCCGAAAACTCTTTTTTCGGTTGACTAATGTCTTGTTTTCAGCATCCGTTACTTTCTCCTTTAACTTTTATGATATTTCTTGAACTTCTTTCAATCTTGTAGTTTCTTCGCTCAAGAAGTGGGGAGACACCTTATCGATAGATTTCTCGTTCCCTTAACTGCTATTCCAATTAATTGGTGCCTTCTACCTCAAATCCTTTCTTGATTTAGGTGAACGAACACCTTTGTTGCGATTAGGGAGGCTTGAGCTAACTTATAATCTAAACTAATCTCGCGGGTTAGTTCGTTTGGGAAACGAATTAGAGTAACTTTAGTAATAATTAACAAAACAAAATGAGTTTGTGTCTGTATCTGAAGACCTGCCACCCTTTAGAGGAACAGAAATCGAATTCAACGCATAATTAAGAAAGTCCGTTTTCTTGAGTCTCTGAGGAAAGGTTTTCGAGGAAACAACGTGAGAGGAAGCGTCAAAGTAAGATGACATCTGCACTATGTGGAGCTGTTGTTCACTTTAATGGGCTGCCTATAACTTGTGATCGCTCCCGAGTCACGCTCGGTAGCTTCCTTTTGCCCGCCATCTGGTGATCGAGCGGTCGGGTGCGGGCAGGTATCCTGAATACCTCGTTGACGTCTTGGTCGCCATGCCTGGATCTCGAGCCCTCGTCCATTTCATGTTGAGAATTTTGGATCTAGAGTATCTCAACTTTCCCATATCATTAGACATTGAATCTATAACAGAACATGGTCGGAAATTCAACGACGTCCTGGAGCACCGAACCTCGACCGCGAACTAGAGCATAGTACCTGCTGGACAAGTACTTAATTGGTACAGCCGTTAAAACGTCAGGGAGAGTTCAAATTGAAAGCAGCTTCTTGCTCCTGGGTAAACCTACACCCATTTGGTTTTAACTCGTGTGTACCAAGTGAATTATTCCTAGAACGATTGCCATCAATTTTCTAAATTTTAGTAGTGTAACCATATTGTCATAAACGTAGATTTTTTATTTCAGTAGCTATTGTTTACATTTTCTTTAATATTTGTGTGATTATTATTGACTCTACAGATCCTGAAAAAAGTTAGAATGATGTAAGTCACTCCCACACCTTACGTAGAAAATATTATGCATGGATACTTTATGTCAGTAAACTAGCTTGTGTATTCCTACAAGAAATCAGTTCTTCTAATAAAAACTATAACGGATTGAGTATTGCGTGTAAAGTTAAAGCAAAAATTGAATTTTTAAGTGATGACACAGAAGTGTCGAGAACACATCCACGGCCCAAACGTCGGCAGCATCATCTGAACTTCGGTGTGATCTTCGCAGTCTCGATCCTCCTCTTGTGCTTAATTTCGTGTGTCCTGTTTTCTTTCGATATCTTTGTTTGTGTGTTAAGACAAATTCATCTCTGATGAATTTTTTGTAAAAAAGCGATAATATTATTCAAGAATAGATACGAGCTACTAAAATGAAATGTTTAAGGAACCACTTTGCAATGCATGACGTTATTAGGACACTCAGGATCTTTTTTTATCGTGAATATATTTTTCACCTTATTTTACTAGGTGTCGCAAATATTTTCCTTTGTAATATTGGTAATTGCGTGACTGAGAGATCGAACAAGATATTACGTTCATTGTTTAATAAATGCCTGCTCTTTTTTACGCAAGAGTGTTCGTTTTTTATAAGTTAGACAAATAAATTAATCCCGAGATGTCAGTCATTCAGGAAGTTGGAAAATTGTTACGCCCTGTACCTTCAATATCAACAATATCGAGTTGTTTCATCAAAAAAAATACTGGGATCAACACGTAAAATAGAAAATAAGATACTCTTACGTATCGAAAACACGCAGTTGCTCTAGTGATAGAGATGCAACGAAATGTTGTATAGACAAGTAAGTTAATTTCAAAGACAGCTGCCTGCTGCGATCAACGGTACATGAGAAGACGTTTCACTGAAGCTCTAGAATTGGGAGTTTTTTCCCGCCTCCTCTGAGGAGCCTACGTGGTTGTTGGCATGCGCGTCGATCTTGCAGATCTACTTGCACGAATCTGCTCCTACACTCGCTGCAGACGACCAAAGTTGCTGGGTCTTCTTTGCAGGTGGGAATTAGTACACAAGAAGCAGTTGAATTTTCCATTGTCTTTTGTGTGGATCTTAAGTACAAAGTTTAAATGCGAGTGAGCTAAAATCTGTGGCGCAGATGGCTTTGTCGAATTTTGGCCCATATTCAGAGAAAAAACGAAACCATGATTAAGTCCTGCGCTTACATGAGCTTCTGTGTTTTACAGTGTTTGAAGTTACCCGTTAAAAAACATGTCTATAAATTCCAAAAATGAGTTGAGCCACGCCGCAACATGAGCAATTTGGACGAGGCTACAAAGTGTCTAGTCGCCACTTTGTTGTTCGCTTAATCTTGCCGGAGTGCGGGCCGCTTCTACTTTTGTCTTGATCGATGCTTCATGCCGAATCTCATCGTAAGTTAATTTCATTACAGCTATTGAAGTTTTCTCCGTTAACGAGTCACTGCCCGTACTTCATTTGTGTTAATAATCGGGCCGTTGAAGTAAATAGGAGACGTAGAAACTGAGTTAGATTTGATTACAAGTTAGTTTAAGCCTTTTCTAAGCGCAATAAAGCTGTTCCCAAGACAGGAAGGAAGGAGGCACTAGTGGGTGTGGAAATCAGAGAACGAGGAATTTTTTTGCGCGATGCATTTGCTCACCTTGAGCATACAAACAACAAGATTAGAAGAAGTTTGTGAAAACAGAGGAAAATCAAAGAAGACCTTCTCAAAAAGTAATAGATGCTGAAAAAAAGTAGAGAACTGGAAAAAGATTGTCGTGAACTAAAAACCTATGCACTTCAACAAAAAGGAGGCTCATCTAATCTTCAACTCAGGATCTCGCATCTTCCCCCTCGGAACGCTAATTCCCATAGATACGATAGTTGTATTGCACTGAGGGCAGTAGAAGCTAAAAAATACCACTCTATTAGAGGCGTAAATTATTTCCTTTTCCTGACTTGTTTATAGGTTCTCACATTTAAGTCCCAAGCGCAGCTAAGAGGAGCTTTTATTACCTCCACATGTTTCACAACTGAAACATAAACTTGATAAGAAGTTCATAATGATATAATTCTTTTTATTCCGACTTTTAAAAGTTCGTCTTTTTTCACACCTATCTCTGCATTTGTGGCGAGTGCAACAATAAAAATTTTACGTTCATTTACGCGCCCTATTTTAGCGACCCTTTTGTCATGAAATAAACAAAGTATGAATCAATTCATTTCTAAGACTTGGCTCAATGATGTGACTCGTTTTTAATCTGAAAAAATTTTACACACAGCAGCCAGTTAACTCACATTTACATTTTACTCACTTGTTCAAATGATGCTATGTGCGGAATGAGCTGAATCCGCTCTATACATCGATCAGTTGTTGTAACTTCCACTCAAAGAGATATGGGATGGTGCCTGTCCCTGTTCGTGAATTTCAAAAAAAAACATTACAAAGCGCTCAAATGAGGCCACTCTACGCTACTCACCCCAGAAGAAGCAACACTTGCGAGACTTTGTCGCACGTCAGCATTGACTTTATTTTTCTGATTTCTACTTCCGCATTTCTCGTGTTCAAGATGTGAACGTTGTACGGCGTACCTGTTAGTACGCGCTATTTCATAATTATCGTCCATTTTGAGTACTTTAGTACGTTTCCTGCGAAGTGACACACCGGTGGTTACTGAGGTGATTCTCATAATGCTGCTGATCGACCTGTAGTCACTTAATTTTTTTAAATAATTAATGAAAGCTAAATGAAGGCACGATCCAGTTCATGTTTGATATTTTCAAATTGCTCTCTAAAATAAACTTTAAATTCGAATTTAATGTTGAACTTCAGTTTAACCCATCTCAGTTAACGTGTTAAGTTCCATGGCCCAAGACGTATTGAGAAAACACTCAGGTTAAACTCATTGTGATGAGCTACTACCGGAATTGATTTTAGTAAGCAATCTAAGGAATTTCAATTAGGTCCCAGAAGCATCGAAATACTCACTCTGTGTGCTCATGCTGCCTAGTAGGCACTAAAATCAACCCTTTCGAGCTGTCAAGGTGGTGAATGCGCATAAAGGGCACGTATCTCTGAACTACTCGCAGGTGATAAATTCTGGGCTTTAGCCTACGTTGAAAAAGTGAAAATCAGATACCAGAAATCGAGAGTTTATATCAGTTAATGGTGAACGGATCGCTACTGGAGATGCATTGAAATCTATTCATAATACCTGAAGCGTTCACATTTTGTAATAAGACTGTAATGGTGCAATCATAGGTAGCATTGGTTATTAAACTTACATAGAAAACGATATGATAGGGAACTGACGGTAATTCATGCACTGTGACTGGCTTTCAATGCAGTTTACCTCCAAAATTTTTGCTAATCGTAAGTACCTTCTTCTTCCGAAGCATCCTTCTACCAGTGAATTTCAAGGTACGACGAAAAAGCTTACTTAAGTCAGCTGGCTTAAGGAATGATGTTCCACTCTTGGCAAGACGACAGTTTTCAGCTGAAGAGCTTTTGACTTCTGTATACCACTTCCTGCAGACAATTTGTTGAGCTTCGAACATTCAGTGATAACTGAACAGTCATTTCATTAATTGGTATTTTCAAGTTCTACAAAACAGTTGACTGCGTTTGTATATTTTTCACAGCGGATTGAGTGAAATAAAAGAGTATACTGAGAGCAGTCATGAGTTGCAGTATTTAACGCCTGAGGATGACTGTCCTTTGGGTAATTTTTCATGGGCTGCCTTGGCCGCATGCTTTGTTTTCAGCGAACGAGCTTAGAGTGACCTGAAATTTATTTTTCTAAGACGTGACACCTCAGTGGGCATAGAATAAACGATAACTTAAACTTAGTTAAGTTTGCCTATACATAGCTATGGGAACTTTTTCAAATAGCAATCAAAAAGATTTTAGTGAGTCTCCTGTCCGGAATTCAACTATTGTACCTGTGGGCATTAGCGGAGAAAATTTGAGATTTTGAGCTGAGAGTAAGGGTAGGTTGAAGTAGTATATGTTTTTTGTATTGTAAAGGACCATTGATTTTCAGTTCATTACTGTCCTGTTTTTCAGCATCTCTGATTTTAATCTTCAACTTTTGTCTTTCTTCATAGATTTCCTTCTTAATCTTTTGTTTCTATGCGCTAGGATTCCTGTTTGGGAACACCTTGTGCATGGATACCGCGTTCCCTTAAGTCCATGCAAAATGGTGCCTTCATCCTTCCTCTCCTTAGAACACTATTGTGTTGAAGTTAGGGGCGTTTAAAGTAACGAATCTAATCTGAAGTTTGAGTAATGAGCTTAAATAAATTTCCCAAACGGAGATCATTCCAAAGCGTACCTGTAATGCGCCTGGTGCAGTGTCAGAACTTTGGAGTGGACACTCACCCGGACCCTGAAAGGTGGTGTTGGCGCTTCATTCGACATTTTTCTTACTCCAAGTTCCCGAGTTCCTCAACTATGAAATTACATATTTAAATAATTTCTAATTTGTTGACAGTGTTTGACATAGAATACTAAATGTAAGGATAGGAAAAAATCATTAGTTAAGAAATTTACTTTGCTGCATTTTACTGGAAGTGGTTTCCTATCCTAGATTTTTATTATAATTCAGAATGTTTAAGAAGAATTTACATTTAATCTCCTGTTTGACGCGTACTTTAGCATTAATTTCAATTTGAGATTTTTACGACGTGAAAAAGTATTACGCTGTACGTTCAAATGCAGACAAAGTATTGATTAATTTCAGATCTTTCCTCCTGTGTGAATGATGGAAATACATCCATCTATTTGAAGCATAGTTATTTAATGGGAACAAAACTTAATTGTATAATAAATAAATTTATCACCATATTTGAACAGAACTTCAAGCGATTTTCTCTCAAAAAAGGAGCCAGTAGGTTCCATGTTAAGTATCCGTCTGTACCTCGATGCCTCCAATTTTAGAAACTAATACTGGCTTAGAAGCCATGTAAATATCAGAATGATATTTTGAATTTGTTTCTTTGATGAAGCTAATCACAGAACGGAAATGAAATGTGCACTGACTCCACGCGAGGAATTTTGCGTTACCGAGGACCTCGGGGAGTGAGCGAGCATGTTTTCTGTTATTGTTGTAATTCCCTACAGAAACAAGCCCAGGGACAACAGAGGTCTCGGATGACGGTAAGCTTAGCAGCGCCCGGAGGAGGGCAAGTGATGGATGCCTGTTCTGGAGAGGCAGGCCAGTTACTCCTGTAACTTGGGAACCTCGTTTGAGATAACCGAGTGGCATCTGTCGACGGTGCGAAAAGTACTGTCGAGTATCGGAAAAGTTGCTTATTATAAGATTTCAAGAACTCGTAACTTATGAGGAGCTTCATTTGAGATCAGCGAATGGCCTTTGTCGCCGGTGCTGTGAAACGCATAGCTACCTTCCGTTTCGCTAAAAAGTGTAACCAAATCTGAAAAAATTGTTCATTTTGTTCAACATTTCTGCGATCTCTCCAAATTCAAGTGCAGCAAACTCTGAATGGACCAGTTTTCCATGTGAAGGTTAGCGTCATTAGTTTGAATGTTATCGGAATGAACGCGGTTGTAGTTTGAGGTTGGGTCAAATAATGTCTCAAATAGCAGCTTGTGTTAGCTCTATAATTCATGGCATGACGAAGCGAGCGCAGGGCGAGGGAACTAAGCTAGCGATAGCTAGCTAGCGATTTGATGCTTTGGTTCAGAGGGCAGCAACGACCCTCGACGGTTCAACTAGAGGGGAGGCTCGGATATGTTGACAAACACAATACGGCGAGTGCGGAGGAACTCATGGAAATTTGAAACTTGAAAGATGAGCATCGCACGAACCTCGCAGTAAGATCGATGAGTTGCGACTGTTGCAATTATTGCCTGGTGTTCCGTTTCCTTCAACGTCTGGGAAACTCGGATGACTGAGCCCCTCTTATTCGTTCAATTCTGCGTGCAGGCACGCGTAAGTTGTCACGAGTTGAAGGAAATTTAGAATAGTTCGAAAAAAATTAGTGTACGTCGTTTTCGTACCTGCAGGTAGTCATCAAACATTGTTCAACTCAACAGGTAATGAGGGTAACGCTTCAGAATGTGCTTCGTTCATTTTTTGTGTAACTGTTACCTGGTAAAAATTACTCTCAAGACTAAATATTTCTTTGTGAAAATACTACGAGCAAAATGTTGAAACCTGTAACTAATTTTTCATCTCCTATGAACTGTTGGTTTTCAAGCAACCTCGTATTTTACTTGATCCCCGTCTTACCGTTTACAAACGATATAGCGAACATCGTTGCTGTCACGAGCGAAGACGGATTCCTCAGTTCAAAATATTACTAATTGACACTTCTTTTCTATTATCTGCTTCGTAAAATGAAACTTATTAAATGCTGAGCTACCTGCAAAAAGTAAAATTTTCAAGATTTGCAATGTTCTCAAAAACATTCTGTCGTGAATTCGAACTCACGATCTGAAATGTTTCCCGGTAATATTTCATGCTCGGAAAACAAATCAACAATCAAAAACGATATTTTCGCGCCTTGTTGACCTTCACATGACAAATTAAATTTGTTCGCTTTGGTCCTGCGCAACAAAACTTTGAAATTCGATTTATTGGTTTATTGACATTCTCAATGAACTCAATTTCAGAGCGGTTTGCGGTTCACGTGGCCGGAATTGGAATTATTTATTGCGAAGTGAGTCCTTCAGGACATGCGAATCGGCTGAACGGAAATTTGAATCATTTTGGCTTTAATGTTGTTGCTATCCTGGCTCCGGTTAACATCATTCTCGAAGGCCCATTTTTGCGTATCTTATCTTCACATTTAGGAATCTGTTGAATTGACGTTTGCGAAAAAATTCAGTTCAGAGAAATTGTTTTTGGTACAAATTTTCTAGTCTTGCGAGTTTTTGGGAGCGAAATTATTTTTGGATATGAGAGATATCGGTGGCAACTTTCTACAATAATATTTTTTCAGTATAACACATATGTGAACCGCTAATCTATAATATTAAAAACCATTTGTAATCAGCCTACTATATATTTGTGTATGGTATGAATACTTAGATACAAATTTTTTGGTAAACCCAATCTTCCATCCAACTCTCTAAGTGTCTCGTACTGTTTGACTGCATTCGATGAATTTGTTGATTTATTCTCTAGAATTTTGGCGGCGTTTATTTAACAGGAGCATAACGAATCTTGTTGGGGATCGTTAAATATTGGATGATAAATGGGATACGTTGTGCTTAGGTGTACTAATTCGTCGAATGCCAAACTCTTCCGTAGGTCAGTGCTATCTGCGAAATACCAAAGCAACGCTTCAGCGTCTGTGCGGTGGCTGGAATGTTTCGAAATTTCAGTATGAGAGACGAGTGAAAGATGAGCCGTGCAGTGATGAAAATAATGTGAGAACACTTGTTAAATAAAACACACATTGCATTCGACAGACAAACTCATATCTTGTTTTCTTTGTTGCGCTGGGGTCGTAGTAAATGATAATAAGTTTGAGAATTTAATACAGATTGCAACTTGCATCTCACATGCATCATTGTAAATTGCTAGAAAAACTTGTAAGATCGAGTGTGCCGCATCAGTTCTGCTGAGGGAACTTGTCGACCTCTAGGGGTAGTCTCCGCAACTTGCATCGTTCTTTGAGCCCGTTTTTACAAATTCTAACAACGAATGGAACAATTATTTCATGTCTTTTCAAAGCAATATGGGCTCAACGAACGAAGGTCGTGCGCATTTTCACATGCTCAGCTACAACGCTGCTGGTAAATATGAGAACTACCTTCCGTTTCGCTATAAAGAGAAAATGACCTCAGTTCGCTTTGAGCGTTGAAGTAAGCGGCTACAATAGCCGAGGGCGAGTACTGAAAATTTCTCTCTTCTGCACTGTCTGCCTGGAGCACAACACTGCGATATGCTGCTGCTCCTGTCCTACTGAACGCTATACGAAACCGTCTATTCTGAAAATTTGTAAGTGTACTCTGACTTTCAAAAGGATTTTAACCTTGAGGTTTTCCAAAAGAGTGTAGATGCTGTAATGCACCAATAGTACACAAAGAGTATACATGATATTGTGTATCCAGTACATCCTTTACTGTACGTTTAATATACACGACACCACATCGTAATTTTTACATGGTTTATGCGTCACTGTTACAGAGTCTCTAATACTACTTTATACACGGCACATGCGACACTTCTGAAGAATACCACACCGCTTAGCAATACATAACCTGGAGCATTCATTGAGGAAAAGGAGTAGCGTTGGCGCGAGGGGAGGTATCATATTTTCACAGATATGATTAGCAGATTTTGGTACAGTGAGGTCATTGTATCTCCCTTTCTTGTTAAACTTAATCATTTTTCAAAATAAAGCCTGATGCTGCTGTGTGTCTTCAGGCGTCAAAATTAAGAGGAACGCGACCTGACAGTACACTGACAGCTCACGATTTGCTCTAGTTTGTCTCAAAAAAAACTCTGACAGCTAGTATTTGACACAATCTTTCAGGTTAATTTTACTTCCTTGAGCTGACAACATGCAACTGACGGATTTTAATGCTTATTTTTTAATGTTGGAATTAGGTACTGTAACATTATTTAAATTTTTTTGAAAGTGCTAACCCATGTTGAATTTTTGCTTTGTTCCTAATACAAAACTAAGCAATAAAACAATCGTCATGGGTGAGCTTGCTCGTTCGTTCGTATTTAGAACAGATTCAAATGATAAAATTCTACTGTACATAGAAAGTCTCTCTTGAAAAACATGCTTCTGTTCTTGTAGAATGGATGATCTCGGGAATGAAATATGTGGGACTTGAATAAATTTATCTCACACAATAAGCAAAATTAACTTGCCTTGATTCAACTGCGGCATTGAATTTTCTTTACGTACATCTACGTCTAAACAAGTGATGTTGGCTTGCATTTACTAAGTGTGTAGTACAATATGTTTTCTAAAGGGAAGTGGCTCTGTCCACCTTCTGAGACTTGTAGAGCATCACCATTCCTTTTCTATGATTTTTTTCACGTCGTTTTTCTTCAGTCATCTCGTCTTTACTTCTTCAGGTGGCACTTCGCCTCCTGTCAAACAGCTGACAATGACTAAGCGCTTGCTAGCGCATACTGTAAATCTCGCCGCTCCCATTGCTCCAAAAACTTGAGCATGCCACTAGTTATGTTTAGATATTGTTAATTTCCACGTATCGATATCTTTCACTGGCTAAGTGACAATTGTCATGGATTTGTGAAACCGTTTGAGTAATTTATTAATGTAATGTTTTCTCTGCGCCTCATCTTTCCCGAAGTCGCTACCTGCACCGCCTTCCCACGCGTGTCGCGTTGCGAGGTCCCCGCCGGACCCGGGTGTTGCTGGTGGTGGTTCACACGAGCGGTTTTTGTTGCGTTGCATCTTGATTGGGTCACTGTTGCACTTCTATTTGTATATACTGACGGCTGGCCTGCCTTTCGTTGACGGCTGTTTTATCCTCGTTAGGTATTTATTTTACCTTCATCAGATTTTTACCTTTATCGGATGGCTATTTTATATTTATCGGATGGCTATTTTACTTTTATCGCATATATATTTTATCACTGAATCTTTCAGAGCACGTTTTGTTTTCTATAAATTTTAGCACATTTTTCAAAGAACGGTGCAGGAAACAGCGCGAATATCTACGGCACAACATTCTCCAGAAGTTCTGTCTTCCTTCACTCGTCGGAAGCTCCTGATGCTGAGGGTAAGGGTCTTCAGAGCGCTAGCGTGTTAAACTTCGCCCCGCAGTCACGCCATGTTGACCCAACTTTGACCGTGAAATTGTCCATTTTGTTATTGGGACACGCACTTCACGGCTTATTTTGTTATTGGGACACGCTCTTCACGGTTTAATTTATTATTGGGACACGCTCTTCACGGTATATTTTATTATTTGGACACGCTCTTCACGGTTTATTTTGTTATTCGGACACGCTCTTCACGGTTTAATTTTTTATTAGGACGAGTTATTCACGGTTTGTTCTGTTATTGTGGCATAGGAACCACGGATGTGAAGTCAGATCTTCGTTTTTAGTTAATTGATTGAATTGATGTAAGAAAATGAGTGTAATTTTTCATTCCCAATGTCCTTCAGCTCTCATCTCCCACACTCTAGGTTTAGGGAAACAATAGTAAATTCATGAGAAATCTCACAGTGTAGGCTCAAATAGTACTTCCCACTCTAATTCATACACGACAACTAAATAATACATTTATAGGTCTTTTATCAACTGATCGTTAATTTGATATATTTTAAGTGCTTAAAATGTGCACAATAATGTGACCCAATGTAATATCATTCACCCAATTGATTATGCACATCCATCTTAGTTCAAAATAACCAGAGCTAAACTCAAAAGCCCCGCGCTATAATGCAGATCATTGTTGCATTGAAAGCTTTCTCAAGAAATTAAGGAAAGTAAACAAGAACACGCAGCACTGGCGGGCGACGGAACGCTGCGACGCCTGTTTGAGCTAAGCCACGTAGTCTCAACTCCGTGGTCATGCAGCAACTGTATAACCTCAACCTCCTGAGGCCGCATTTTCAGACAATTTACGTCGTTGTGGCAGTACAACTCACAGCGTAAGTTATTTTTTCGACTTAGATACGCTACGTGCTATTTTTCTGAGCATTTGGCAACCTTACATGGTTGCCAGAAATATTTAATGTTCCAATTTTATTTGAAAAAGCTGAAACTTGAGGATTAGGGATTTAAGACTATACGCGTAGCACGTAGGGAAATTGTGTTAAAATCTGAACCCAGGATTCCAGACACAAACGTGGGACTTGTAACCAAGGCTATGTAATCACACGCATCTTTCTCCACAGCTACACTGAGACGGTGTACCTTTCAGCTGTTTGAACTTAAGCCTTTCGGTCCAGAAGGCTACTACAGAGGCCAGCGTATCAAAAAGGTATAAAAAATAAAATTACGCGATTTGATTCCTTAGAGAACTGTTGGCTACCTCAGTAGCTATTTCAGTACCAAAATAAATTGGTAACTTTGCGTGCTGATATCCTGAAAATTGTCGTGCTGATGGTTACCTCAGATGCCACCATTATTAAAAATTAATGGAAATTACTTTTTCAAAACATGTTCATAACACCTTAATACATCCTGATAAAGCTAATTATACTAAATTTTCATCGAAAAAACATATTTGAATTTCCAGATCGAAAGGGTTAAGCTTCCTGGCCCATGGCAGCGTGTAAAGCGCAGGTTTTCAGATACTGTGTGCTGCTTGCCCGCCGTACGTTATCATCGTCTCGTCAACCTTTTCCCGATGATGTTTTCAATTGTCCTCATATAGGGTCCCTTAAATGTAAGCTTTGAAGTTTGCTTTCAACCTATTTTGGCGGCGCTTTTGCTGCGTTTTTGATATTTCCCTTCTGAATGATGAACAGGTTCTTGGTGAATACTGTGTTTAGAAGATGTTAATTTTAATGTTGCAAGCGCTTCTATTCGAACCGGTGCAGAACGAGTTATTAGAGTAAAAATTCAATCCATTCCTTGATGGAAGCAGTACAGATTCATGAGCGCACAAAGTAATGCACCTCCAAGTGTTTCTCGTGGAACAAATTTACTTCAAAGTATCGGCAGCAGAAAACGCTCTAAGTTTCTTCTTCTGGCGAATTCTTCTCATTAAATGCTACAGCTTCTATTGAAATGTCACCGAACCAACCTGAAACCACCGACGTTAAATGTACAATATACATCGTGCGGGGCAATATTAGATTAATTTTTTTCCATTTCATTTCACTTGGTATTGCCTTTAGATTATCTTGCTCATCTAGCTGGTTTACAGGGTGTGCTCGGAAAACATTTAAACGATGAGTAAGAAAAAGTAATCGGAGCATTTTTGTTAATGAATTCGGTATCACTCATTATTCGGAGGATATAACTTTCAAACATAGTAATTCTCAGTACCTAATTATGATGCTAACTTTCTTATTATTTTGGATAACTTATTGAATACAGAATTCAAAATTTCAGGCATGTATGACCCCTAGGCGGTGAAAATTGCCAAGACCGTCCGACCAAACCACAAAGTTCTTTCTCAACCTCACATTGAAAAACGAACAGAACTATCAATATCATCTGGTTCACCATTTGCAGTAACTACTTTGTTAATTTCACACTTCGACAATGAAAAGGTTACGATGAGGAATTTGATAGAATGCCCACACCGTCGCTGGAAGCAGAATTTTACGAGTATGAAGTAGGAGAGGTGCATCGTAGAGTCCCTCGATCGTGTCCTCAGATCATCCACCTTTCTCATCGTAATTTTTACGCCCACCGCAACATGGCCCTGAGTTTTGTTCTTCTCGTGAATTATATCGTTAGCGCATGTGTTTCTACCTCTGAGCATTTTTCCAGTAACTCCCTTACTTATTGAGAGTATAGTGTAAATTGGGTTGCGTGTCTTAATGTAATAAGCATCGTGGTGTGTTCAATCATGAGCTTAAATATAGCGATTTTTCAAAAGCTTTTCCTATGTGTCTGAAATTGACTGGTGTGAAAGTAAGAGTTCAATGAAAAAGCTCAAAAAAAAATTAAAAACACAATTAAGACGTGCCTGTGGATGAAGTGTAGTTGTAGCTTCATCATGAGACGACATCGGTCTGTAATTTTGACTTTCTTTAAAATATAAACTGCACGTCTTTGTAAATAAAATCCACACCCCAATCGACCAGGCCCCGATTCCTGAAGGAAATAAATCTAGAGCGAATCGAGTGCCAGGAATAGCAGGTCTTTGATTCTTAAAGGGAATTAACCTGGAGGGAAAGAAGAACCAATAATATTAGGAATAGAACATTCATTCCCCTGAAGGCAATAACATATTTTCTAAATTAGCAATTCTAGCAATCAGTCGGCTGATATCGTTCTAAAGTACTTTGCTAAATGTGATGAGTGATTTTCATCGTATGGGATGGCCTCTCATCTCAAGATTTACACCGTATCAAAAATTTATGGAACGATCCTCAAATTAACTTTATACTTACAGAACTTTATACTTATAATGCTTACAGAATGCAGATCTTTATACATATAGGATGACAGCTATATTTCAATCGCTCAAAAGATATTTAATAAATTATTCATATTGATGTATATTTTCATCATTCGGTAAAGATTTCAGTTTGTACGCATTTCTTTCTCTCACAGCACGCCGATGAGTGAAGTATCATAGCTGTGAACTCCCTTCTGTAATTTTCATGCACATGTTATCAATTCCTGTGAGTTTGCTTTTCTAGCCAGGATCGAAACGTGTCCGGAGGTGATCATGATGTTACGTGAAGGACAAACTTGTTCATTGAGCCATGCGATAAGTTAATGTACATTAGGTTACATAGTCTACTGTACTTTCCGAGCAGAAATGTGCGCGCAATTGTGTCTAGTGGTATTGTTTTTCCAAGTGTAGATGTTGTAGCTATGGAAAAATAGCTCAGTACTCACAACGGTTATTACTAACTGACCTAATTAGTTTATTCTAGAAATTCTAGTGCACTCACGCCATCTGAAATGACGTTTTCTTCTGCCCTTCGAAAAAATTTACGGTCATTTTTTTAGCCTATAAATAACTTGAGCAATGCTATCCCAAGTTAACCAAACCTAACCTATTTTTAACGTTCTAATTAAATGACACCTAAAAAAATAGCAACTTGGATTCAAATTGCTTCCGTTCACCAGATTGATAAAACAAAGAATTAAAATACTCGATGCAGCACAGATGTTCCTTAAGCGATGATAAGTAAGGTAGTTAATACATTTATATCAAAAACTCGGAGCAAACGATGTGAATAGCCAGTTGTGTATTTGCTGCCATGAATTCCGGCATTTTTTTGCATTTGGAATGTAATTTTATTATTTATCTGTGCCACAGGCCTAATTTTGTATTTCTCAGTAAGTACATACGATTGTAAGAACATAAAAAAATGTACTTTAGTTGATGCACGTGGCCCGTCAAAAATGTGGGCTCTTTGTTCGGTGATGTTCAATACAGCATGGTTATCACACACTGTTTCTTATAAACAGAGCAAACTTATTTGCGACCACGTATTGTATGTAGCCTACCTCCGCACGAATACGATAGAGTTGTATTGTGTATCTGTGCTACGGACAGAGGTTTCAACTTAGCGTTTTCAAAACGTGATGGACGGACGGACAGGCGCAGTTTTAATGATAGTACCAGTGTAAACAAGTCAAAAAACTGGGATTCGAAGATGTTCGATAAAGAACGTAAACAAATTAATTAAATTGGTCGTTGTATAAATCATAATTACACTCTGATAACTTGAACGGTTGAAAATGCGTGATAAGCACTTCAGTGACACAGGCTTCACTATCAGTGATTTAAAGATCATTTCGTACCCCTGTGGAGGTGAGAGCCGTATCACAGATACGTTTATAAAGCAGTTCGTAATGTTAGTGAGGAAAAATTTTATCAGAACGTAAATAAAATAACAGATTATTCGCTTTACAGCTCTTGAAAACAATGTGAGCATAGTAAATTCATTTGAATTGCCGAATGTTAAGCAAACATCTATGTTTCTTGTTTAAACAAGTAGGCTTTTGGTGACTGTGTCAATTTGTCAAGCCGTTCTTTAGATAATTAAAATATCCAAATGAGTATGGAAAGCTCTAATAATTATTTCATCTAGCTCCAGGGAAATGACACGCGGAAAGGAGTTTGAAAGCGCTTGAGTAAGTATCAGCTATAAGTCAACATTTCTTCACGTAGGTAGCGCGTACAAATTAACATTTGGAGATTTAGAAAGTATCCCAACCACACCGAGGTACTTACGAAGTAAAAAAAACTTGCTTATGTGGTTGTAGCTGCTGTGTAAAATAACATTCTCATCTTGCTCTTTCTGGACTTTAGCCACAACCTTAGGTGCCTTAAAGATTTTGATTAAATCAGAGCGGTAGATAGCGTGCGGTTTGACCGCTGTATTTTTTTAACTGTCCTCCACTTGACCAGTACCTACCTACAGCTCCCATTATCTACGTGAACTTTTGTACTGACAGGGCATATACTTTTGATTCTCAGATACATCATCTTATGCGAACTCCCACCTGTTTAAATAAAAATTAGTTCCACTTAAACATCCATGGCAGGCAGATACCACTATTGTATCAATAGAAATGAGTCATCTCATGGAGAAAATGTGAAATTCGGAATTGGCTTTCTTGTTGTTGAAATAGGAAGGGTTTTGTATTTTGTTACAGACTATCTTCTTCTCGCTCTATCGATGTCCATTTTTTTATGCCAGCACCAACTAGGTTCAGCTAACTTTTCTTGCTTCATGGTCATCTTTTAATCAATGTTGCCGTTCCGATGGATAGGGTAGTTCAAACTTCGCTAACCACAATAAAGGAGTTCGCACGAGAGGTAGGAGGAGAGCATCATTATGTAACAAAGGGATATGAGAATCTACGCACGGAGTGTGTTCACACACACGCCTAGTGCGTAGATTCCCATATCCCTTTGTTACATACTTAACACTTAGACTACGACGTGAGCCACCGGTGGTACACAGGGGGAATATTCAAATTGATTTTGTGACGGCTGCTTTGCGAGCAGCATTATGAATAATCAAAACTAAATGAAGGCACGATCTAGTTCATGTTTGCTATGTTCAACATTGGTTACTATAATTGACTTTTAATATCAGTTGAATAATAAACTTCAGTTTTACCCACCTCAGTCAAAGTGTTAATGATGCTCTCCTCGTGCCTCTCTTGCGAACACCTTTGTTGTGGTCAGGGAAGTTTAAATTAACTTATAATCTAATGATCTGAAATAATCCATTTTTATCAAGTAATACAACTCTTCAATCAAGTTACGAAAAACAGGAAATAATTTCGAAAAGTTTTTATCGAAATAAAAATTCAGGTTATTGAGACGATATTACATTATACTTAAGTATATCTCACCTTACGCAACTGTACTGCAGCCGTTCATAAATTTTCAACCGTATATTTGTACCGTTACTCATTTTTTATTTCAAATTACATATCAGAGGCAGCGGTCATGACTTCTATAATAATTTTTTTCCTCAACTCCTTTTTTTCAAGCTGTAGCTTCACGAACGAATTCCGTTACTAAGTCACGTGTATTTACCGAAAATGTTCATGTCATCCAATTTTGAAAAAAATTTGATTTGAAAAGTCTACCCCATCAAGGGATACAATTATTGTGTCTGTGGAAATTAGCGCTCCCAAGAGGAAAATGTGAGGGCCCGAACTGCGGGTTAAGTAGGCCTTCTTCTTGTTGACACAATAGGCTTTTGTTTTGGTACAGTCCATCTCTTTTCGGTTCACTGCTAACTTGTTTTTCAACTACTATGTCTTCCTTCTTCAACTTACATCTTGTTTCTTAAACTTCTTCTTAACTTGCTGATTTTATTCGCTTGGGATCTTGTGTGGAAACATCTTGTGCATAGATTTCCCGTTCCCTAAACTTCAAAGCACTCTCTAAGGAAAACTTTTGTTTCGGTTAGGGACGCTCAACGGCTCAAGCAAATTTATAATCTAATCTAAATTTCTCTGGCCCTACGCTCGTTCAAAACAGCTGGGTAAAATTGATCGGTTGGCATGCCATGCAGATCACAATTGAAAAAGAATTGCCAAATGTACCCAATGGTACAAATTCTTTCGGAGATTTCAGATGCAGCGAAAATAGCAGAGCGAACTGAGCGATGCGTGTTTTCAATAATTTTTCTCACACGTAATTAGGATTTTATTGAAAGTGTTTTATGGCTGTAACTCAGCGCCGCTCATTGATGTCTGATATTGAAGCAGGCAGGAATAATTGCTTTTGATCATGCCTGGGATTTCATATCGCCCGAATTGAGAAACTACAATTTTTCTATCACTCATCGTCGTAGGCTTGCTCTTCTTCATTACCTGCTTTAGCCCACCAATAACACCCTAACACCCAGAGTTTACCTGTAGCGCTGTGTGTGAAAACGTATGACGCTGACAACGCCTGAAAAAGAAGAGATTCCGGCCCGGCCGGGCGACGCACAAAAACTGCAGGAGTTGGAACTCACGACTGACCACTGACTTGCTAAGTCACGGTCAGGGCGGCCGCCGGAGCTGGGGTCACTCCTCAACATCCATTTTGTGAGCTCAAGGAGTCAGGTGTCCAACGAGGGTCGTCAGGCGAGGTTCACGACCCAGCTCGTGTATTTCAAATGAGATCTGTTTTAGGATGACGACGTGCGCCAAGATTTATTAAACTATTTCGAGATGAATTTGTTTTTCAAAATACTGTAACGTTGAGCGTGGACTTTAAAGAACAAATTGAACAACTTGATTTTAAGGTGAACGAAATTGACATCAAGAGGATGAGAGCAGTGGAGAAGTCATTGAGCAATTCTAGTCAAATTCCAACGAAAGTAAAGGTCAATATCTGACATGGCCTCAAACGAATTATCCTTGCATAGTTTTTTAAGAGGAAATGATCAATGAAGGGAGAAATAATTCGTAAATTACAAATATTGAAGTCATGATGCACATAATTTCTCCTGACAATCAGCATATGGTTTATTCATTTTTATTGCATTAAAGAGAATAATGAATGTAAATACAGCGACGATCCTATCTTTTTGTGCAAACATTTTTAAAGCAATGCCCGAGTAATTTTTTCATTTCTTCAGATGAGTGTTAGGAATTTATCATCAAAAAACGAATAACACTAAGCTAGAGCACCTGCATTATACTGCTATGTGGAAGGCAGGCGTATAACGAACAAATTAACTATCATCTCAAGTCATCTCAACCAACGTACCGAACTACATTTCTATTTGCCACATTCAACAATAACTTTATCAATACAAAGTCTGTGGCGGCCCTTCTTGAGGAAAATATTGACTGGCATGTAAATTGTAGACGATGTATCTACAGGATCACGTAATATATCGTCCGGTGAACTCCAGTATTCCAGAGGGCAAGCAAAATCAGGACTCTGATGTTAAACGACAATAAGTCAATTAATCTACAGTTTGTTCTGTAAAGTTTCGACGTATATGCAGGATGTGTGTATCAGGGATATCAAGCACCGATATAATGAACAGAATTCTGATTACTGTGGTGGCCCATTCTGCATGTCGGGTGTGAGCAACTCATTGAAATACAGCAGCCCTAGTTACGGCAGTTTTCTTTCGGTTCGGTTGTGTAGTGAGATGGTATTACAATGTCATTCTTCGTTTCTTCTTCTTGCAGAGTTTAGGGTGACGAGCTTCTTGCACGAATGTGTTCTGTGCTTCATATTTCTATTTTTTTTAGTTATTTTCTATTTTCAATACATTTTTCTACCACAGTTAAGGTACTGTGAGTGCAAATACGCTAGCTAAATCTAGTTCCTACGATTTGTCCTGAAAATAGCTTCCATCGCTATCCAAGTTTGTGCCTCTCAGGGGATACAACTATTGGATCCATAGGAATTAGCACTTCCTGGGGAAATATGTGAGGTCCCGAGCTAAAGGTCAGGTCGGCATTCCTTTTGTTGAAATAGAATAGGTTTTTGTTTTGTTACAGACCATCTTTTTTCAGAGCATTGTTTTCATTTTTCACCACATACTACTTTCTTCTTCAATTTTTTTCTTGTTTCCTAAACTTGTTACTCCACTTACTGTTTCTATGCATTTTGTGCATTGATTCTGCATTTCGTTAAGTATGCTATTGGTGCCTTCCTCCTTCCTCTCTTTGGAACGCCTTTGTTTCGGTTAGGGAGGCATAAACTAACTTCTAATCTAATCTCATAACCTTCAAATTTGTTTAGCATTTTTTACACTTGAATAAATCAATGTCAAGATTAAAAATCTCGATCAGTGGACGACAATTTTTGTTTTCATTTTATCTTAACCCCGTCTTGAACTCTGATTCTCTGAACAGTACTCGTATTGCCTTCCTACGCTGACACAACTACAACAAAAACAACAATAAAATAAATGACGCACTTGACCCAGTTTAACAGAATGTTTCTAGCTTCGCGCCTGGTATTCCTTGCCGTCCCTCACTGTAAAACCCTCAGCTCAGCTACCTCACGTGTCACATTTCGCTAGCTTATTCCCCACGCCTATGGCGAATCTTAATCAGTACAGCCTGAAATCACGAGCTTATAGCCTAAGAGTGATCGTTGCACATGCCTGTCAACATGAAGCTCAACCTGAGCTCTGCGTAATTTCAGTCTCGTAAAAACTATTTCTCTAGTACCGCCCTCACCACAACTGCCGCCGCTCCCCTCTAGCCTCTCGGCTTCCCCTCTCTCTACCACCACCGCTGCTGCCACCTCCTCACCTCTGCGTTAGTTAACGATGAGCTTTGTTTTTTCTTCTTGGGTGATTAGGTTCCCGTTCATTGTTCCATGTTGTCGTTTATTATTTATTGTATCGGTTTATATTATCTTCACTCAATTACAGCCCCTCAAGGGGATACAACTATTGGTATCTATGCGAATTAGCACTCCCAGGGGGATAATGTGTGAGGGCCCGAGCTAAGAGTCAGGTAGGCCTTCTTTTTGTTGAAATAAAGTGTATTTCAATGGTTAGGAACATCTTTTTACGGTTCACTTCTGTCCTGTTTTTCAGCACCTACTACTTTCTTCTTCAACTTTTACCTTGTTTCATGAACTTCTTTCTCATCTTTCTGTTTCTGTGCCCCTCCTACATAGATTTCGCATTCCCTTTTCTCCACACTAATTGGTGCCTTCCTCCTTCTCTTCGATGAATTTTTTTTTTTTTTTGCAGCGGTTAGGGAGGCTTCCGCCAACATATAATCTAACCTAATCATTCAATTATAGGCCGCTCAAATCCCATCATTCAGGCTCAGCGGGAATTTTTTATATATCCTAAGCGATCAATTGAGTATATATACTATACCGTAATGGTATAAACATTTTTCTACTGTGATTAGTAAACCCCTGAGGACTGACTTTATTCAGTTCATCCAGGTGACTGACGTAGGCCCAAACTCTATATGCCAACTCGATCATACATCTCCAACGCTCTGCCTCATTTCTAACCAAATGTTTCATTATTCCTTTGAAATTTTGCGATAGAACATCACTCTGCACCGGACCCTGAGAACCTTGCGCTTATATCACGCGTGTAGAGTTCCTTGGTTCTGTGCTTGATAAATGCTGATATCTTATAGCCGGCAGGGCTCGCTTGGGACTCAAGATTTACCCGCACAGCAAGAAACGTTCGAATTAATAGACAATTAAATTGTTGTGCAACTGCAGAGGAGCAAAGGACATTTTTTTCAATGTGTGGCGAGCGTTGCTGCTGCACTGTTCAACGGACTCCTCGTACGGTTGTTCACACTAATAAAAATAAATATTTCAAATGATAAAATGGCAATTTCAATCCTCAATGCCTCCTCCACTGCGCCCAAAAAACGTATTGTGGGACAATCGCAGTAAAATACCCTAATTTTTCAAGCAGCGTTCAAAACATCAAAATAGACGCGGTTTTCCTTTCAACTCTTCATCAATTCATTTTTTTTATACATGAAGTACTAAAATTTCCCCATTAGTTTTCAATTCGTCAAACTCACTCAAAACTTCCATGAGTAATCAGTTCACCTTTCCCCTGTTGCGCACGATCAAAAGAATTTCATCACTTCCCTTCGGCTCCCTGTGTGACCCCACACGCGGGTTCTGTGAGACATGTTTTAGCGGAGCCGCCAGCCCGCAGCTGAGGTCGCCTTCCCCTCTATTTTTAGAGGCAGCGTGTGACCCTCAACTGCCGCCGTGCCCTGTCTCACTGCCACAGCTCTCGTGTAGGGTCTTCTTTGTTTTCTCTTTGCTTATTTCGGCCCGCAGAGATACTGTTGGCATGCGCTAATTATCAGGTCCACCTAGCTTGGGTTTTGATCAGTTTTAAGATATTTTGAACGATAATTTTTTTCAGTAATTAAATGGTTTTTCTCGAAGTATTTGAAAAGTTTCAAAATCTGCTTACATTGTTTTGAGTAAAATTTTAGAGTACCAGTAATTTTCCTTGTGCCTGGTATTTATTGGTAAATTTTAACCCAGTGTGAGTTTTGTCAAACACGTCAATTTGGTGTAAATCTGGTGGGCATATTTGTTATTTCCGAGGGTTTCCCGACTGTTTCTCTCGAATGCTTTTCAGTTGCTTACAAATATGTTCCTCGTGCAAATCAGTTACTTGACATTTTTCTTTCATTAGGCTAAAGGTTGTGAGTTTTACTGTTGCGTTCTCCATTGTAAGAAACGTATAACCAATGCACAATTTAGCTGAGAAATTACCCATTCAAAATTCTTACAAGTAGAACTTGTAATCTCATCTTTAGATACATTTAAGTGTTCATGTGATCGAGGCTCAGAGATTGCCTAGATTCCAATTAAAACTACTGAGAACCACCGGCAGAATAAAACGTTGTCTTAGTAAACTCGTAGTAAGAATTAAATTTCTCCGCCACATCATAGGGACTTAGAACTCATTTAAGGCCAGGTAAAATTCCTGACCTCCTCGGTCAACGTTTTTCAGGAAGTAGCGCTCAAGTATCTACAGTACGTACAATGGAATGAGTAAACTTTGTTTCAGTAGTCTGTCGTAGATTTGTCCTCTTTTTTTTTATCCCAGTCCATCTCTCGATTGTGTGGCGGTCAGTTTCGGGTGTAGCCCATTATTTGATTTGCGCAAGCAGTTTTGTTATGTTTGTTGTTCTCAAAATAGCATCACCTTTTTACGTCTACAAGAAACTCGAGTTTTCGATGGTTTTTCGCTCACTATGCGGGCTGTTCTAACCGAGTCTAAATAAAATTTGGCGTCCTCGTGGTGCCATTATATAGAGGTTATCATTTGGCACTCAAATGCAGCTTTTTACTCTGACGACAGTCTTTTGACGGAACCGTCATTTAAACTCTGAACAGTGCATTTATATAATCACCAAGGATTTACTGAATTTTCTAATATAATTTAATGCTTTTTGGATAGTTGCTTTGGTCTAGATCATTTGGGCGAAAATCAACCGGAATTTAGCTATAAAGCTTTCTAAGTTTATGCGTTATATGGAGCTGTAGATTTTGCTAAACGGTTTGTTTCGTACCAGCCTGTGAGGTTTGGCAATTGATACCGAGTGATTAATGGTAGTCTGACCGTGACAAATTGCGCAGCGAATTTGTGACGGCTATGTATTTCTGCGCGGGCATGAACAACGAAGTTATCAGAAAGACTGGAATAATTTAACACTGCCATGCATCTTCTACAATGACTATACACTAAATCCCATTCGTTAAGCCCTGATCTTTGCGGGTGCAGAACTTGCGGTTGTATTTATTTACTACTTGGCAGGGCATTGTTATTTTGGTCACAAGCACTCCATGCGGTCAATAGAGGATACGATCTGACCCACACATAAGCCTCCTGGATGTGCGGTGTCGCAACGCTAATGGTCTGTCGATGCGATCTAGGAACCTTTACATACTAGGCTAAAATTTCAAGTTACTCTTAACTTTGTTCCTTACCATTTTTCCGTTCAAAAACCGAGTTATTTTTTCCTCAAAAAAAGCACTACTTGCAAAACACTCAAGATATGCAACAGTAGGTGACCTATTCGAAGAAACATTTTGAGTGTAAAAACGTTACAAATTATTCCAAACGTCTTATAGGATTGACGGTGGGTCAAGTTATCGTAGCTCTGTTTTTTCTAGGGGCTATTTTTTATTTCTGGAGAGATGGCTTATGCAGAGCTACAAAAACCGTGCTTGATTATATTCGGTGGTCACAATCTGCGGTCTTAATTCCACACTGACTAATTTCCAAACATTTAAAGCATGTTCATGTCTGAGATTTCTAGCTAGTGCAAATGATGTCCATCTTAATTTCAATAGCAGTTACCTGTCGTTGTATTGCATGACACTACAAGCTTGACTTACAAAAATATTTTGTCACATATGAAGGTATTAAAAGACTTGGTAAACAAGTGGTTGGCGGTACAAGTATTTTTTTATAAAACTGTTCAATTGGGTGTCTAAGTAATAACTTCCTCGTGTTGTAATCACCAAATAAAATAAAGCCAATCAGACGAAGAGAGCTTAGACAAGATACCATTCAATGCAGCAGGGGCCGGATTTTTAACGCATGCTCGTCGTAGTAGCGAAATAACCGGCAGCGTAAGCTCTCCAGTCAATTTGACTATGCTACGTGCTGCTTTTTTGCCAAAATTCCTCAAGCATCCGAAAGAACCTCAATCTGGATAATTCTGGCCAGAAAATAAAAAGCACGGAGAGTAGTCAAATCAGCCGGAAGAACTCAGGTTGCCGACTGTACCATAACGATGATGTACGTTGGTTGGAACTCCGACCTTATCGCACTTAACCTCACAGCGACCGTGCTGCGGCACCGGCAGAGCTGCACCACGTGGTGCGGAGATGCGTTGTATGGAGCTGAAGGTTTCCTGAGACGTACATGTTAGTCAGGCTGTGACAAATTACGCAGCAAATTTGTAAAGGGGATCTATGTCATGTTGTTAAGAACAACGAAGTCATCAGAAACACTGAAACAATTTAACATTGCTATGTTTCTTCTGTGCTGTCAATACTCTCAATTCCATTCGTTAAGTCCTGATCTCCGCGGATGGAGAACATGCGATTTTACCTTACAGCGTCGGTGCTGCGGCACCGGCATGGCTGCACCACGTGGTACGGAGATACTTTGTCATCTCCGGTCCAATATATTCTCCTCAGGGGCTGCAATTAGTGCAAGTATGGGAATTTGCACTCCCATGAGAAAAATGTGAGGTCCCGTGCTAACGGTTAAGTATGCCTCCTTTTTTTGTTGAAATAAAATGTTTTTGCTATGTTAAGAACCAACATTTTTTGGTTCACTGCTGTCCTGTTTTTCAGCCCCTACCTCTTTCTTCTTCAACTTTTATCTTGTTTCATGAACTTCTTTCTCAATTTAACTTACTTCCGCTTTCCCTCGAGTCCATAATAAAGGGTGCCTTCCTCCTTCCTCTCTTCGATAGGTCTTTATTGGGGTTAGGGAAGCTTAAACTTCATCTAATCTAATCTCTAGTCCAATGGTGTAGAGCTCGTTTGAGTATATCCCAACGTGGCATAAAGCCGCATTTTCATTTAGTTTTGATAATAGGGAATACGTCTGTGTTTCATTACTTTATCATACCTGATTACTTAATAGTGAGGATGTATTCATTTCTGTAAATATCCACGTGGTATAGAGCTGCTGTCATTTGATGACGAGTGACATGTCTACATTTCTAGTGCTAAAATAATGAATGTTAGTGCAATAAAAGAAAGTATATCTTGATCTCAGTAAATTTATTCGTGGTATAAAGCTGCATTGTCATTTGTTATCTAATAAATAGAAGTATGACGACATTTCAGAAGATCTCCACGTAGTACAGAGATGCATTGCCATTGATGGTCTAAAATGTGAGTATGTCTTCATCCCAATAAAGAATGATCAAGATTATTTGTTCTTCCACATGTCTACGCGGGCCTTCTGGCGCTATTCGTTAACACTATGTACGTAGACTACTTCTCCAAGATAGATGAGAATGTATATTGCAAATAAATATAACATACATATCATACAAGCGTGCATCAGTGTTGGTGAGCAGTGAACTTTTCTCCGAGTGAATTACATACATTACTATGGAAAAACTATTATGTTTCCTTAGCTTCAGCTGCTTTCGATTTGAAACATGATTGTTTAAATCACGTTAAGGCATCCTAATTATATAATTAACCACCCAGCCTCAACCGAACTCAAATTCATGACTATTATGTGATGAGAAATGGTTTTGGGGCCATGTATAAATACAATACAATACAAAAATTTTAATAAATCCAATGTAATGTATGAGCAGATGTGCATACATTAACACTTATTCTTGCATACAAGCACTCCCTAATAAATTCCCCACTCATGGCATTAGCCACATGTGAATCCGATAGGTAATTGATAGAAAGGTGAACCTCTTTCCTTGTATCATAGGGTTTCTGTTGCGTGCGTGAGATCATTTGAGACACCAAGCCCAGCAACATGTCAGAAGACTTCATGCAACCCTAGGACAATTTCACTCAGATCAGTTTCTCGGACATGAATCACACAACTTTGCCCCAGGTATTTTCCTCCCAGCCCATGACGCCAGTCAAAAAGGAGGAAAGTTTCATTCAGAGAGAAGAACTTCTACCTTCCTTTTCAAGTAATAGGTTGCGATTGCTTTGATTATGCGGTCCCGAGTCTGTTAGTACTCCACGACACAATGAACGAACAACCGTGTCTAGCGGTCAGAATGTCGCCAGATCTACTTGCAACTCCTCAGGAATTTCACCTGGTGACTTCTGCCCCAAAATTCTTACGTGCTGCTTTTGAAAAACTACCGTTGAACCTTAGTGTTACTTAAAACTTGCATTTGAAGTGAGTTACATTCTAATATGGAATAAGAGGTTAAAAACACTCTATTTAGATTCGTCCGGACAATTTTACTGTCCACAACTGTAGTTCCAGTAATGCACTTGCAAGAAACAAATATGTAGAGATTTTAAGTGCACGGCTAGACGTGGTAAATTAATTTCATTTCATTAAATCTAATTTTGCACACACTTGAATTGAATTTTATCGTAAAAGGAAAATTGGTTACTTCTATGATAGGGAATTTAAATAACCAGGAGAGATCTGAAATGCGTATCTATGTTTCTGTTCTTTTTCAATCTCCTTTCACCTTATGGTTACTTTCATGCTCGTTACATCAGCTGTACAGAAAGAAAGAAAGAAAGAAAAACAGTTTATTTCCAATAGAGATGGTACAAAAGTACCATCATTGGTTTTTAAAATATCTTAA
>JACJUY010001028.1:159340-171134 GCA_014220935.1 Platorchestia sp. MABIK | reverse complement strand
AATGAATGCTATTGAAATGTTCCCGGCACGATAATGTCTTTTCGGCATCGCAGTCCAACTTTTGTTGCCGGGGCATCGATGATTTTAGCCGCCCAAGTGTAGCTTTTCAAAAGTGTGGCAAAAATAATGGTGCTGATGCAACGGTCGAAAGTTATAGTTAACAGACAGCAAAAGAAACAATCATAACTGAGCCCCAATTCAAACGTACTATTTTCCGTACCCTAATTAAACACACTATTTTCACCGTAGTAACATGATTCAGACGTACTATTATCCGTACCCACATTTAAATGTACTATTATTATCAGCGCATCATAATTCGAACGTACTATTATCAGCGTACCCTAGTTCAAACTTACTATTCTCCGTACCCTTATTTCAAACGGACATACTATTACCAGCGTAATCTAATTCAAACGTACCACCACGAGAGTACGCTGGGAGCGTACCACCGTTGGTACGATAATTGAAACGTACTGTTTGAAAGGTGCTTTTCGGAACGTACTTTTTGAAACGTACGATTTAAAACGTACGATTTAAAACGTACGATTTAAAACGTACGATTTGAAACGTACTATTTGAAACGTACTATTCGAAACGTACTATTTGAAACGTACGATTTAAAACGTACTATTTAAAGCGTACGATTTGAAACGTATTATTCGAAACGTACTATTTGAAACGTACGATTTGAAACGTACTATTCGAAACGTAATATTTGAAACGTACTATTCGAAACGTACCATTTGAAACGTACTATTCGAAACGTACTATTTGAAACGTACGATTTAAAATGTACTATTTAAAACGTACGATTTGAAACGTACTATTCGAAACGTATTATTTGAAACGTATGATTTGAAACGTACTATTCGAAAACGTACTATTTGAAACGTACCATTCAAAACGTACTATTTGAAACATCCTACCATTTGAAACGTCGTACTATTAGCCTACTCTTTGAAACGTACTATTTAAAACGTACGATTTGAAACGTACAATTTTAAACGTACAATTTGAAACGTCGTACTATTAGCTTACTCTTTGAAACGTACTATTTAAAACGTACGATTTGAAACGTACAATTTGAAACGTACTATTTGCAACGTACTATTTGAAACATCCTACCATTTGAAACGTCGTACTATTAGCCTACTCTTTGAAACGTACTATTAGCCTACTCTTTGAAACGTACTATTTAAAACGGACTATTCGGAACGTACTATTGTCGCTGAGGTACTGCTTGACAGCGTCGTAAGTGTCGGCGCCCGCCAGGCCGGCCAGGGAGGCAGCGTACGGGCAGTACAGCTCCGCTACGTCGAAGCTCGCTCGTACGCCCACGTACAGGAACGTACGCTCCTTGGCGCGGAAGCTGACGCCGCTGCTGAAGTTATCTGCAGTGTAATTGTGGTGGTTTTGGGGAGTTATTGAATTAATGGTGTTAAATGATTGCTAATTTAGGTATGGTGTAATGGGGGATGTCTTAATCGTGGGGTAGTGTGATGGTTTGCATATTAATTGTGGCATGGTGTAATGGGTTGCACATTAAATGTGACACGGGTACTGTATAACGAAGGCACAAATCTTAAATGTGAGGTAAGGTGTTAGTGGAATGCACGAAAGTAAATACAGGATGTAATGTATATGCATAAACATGTAAATATACTCGTAAATGGGCGAGACACCTGTATAAATACATATATCGATGCATATAAAAAAAATATATATATTATGTATAAAATATGTGTATAAACATAAATATATATACACTTAAATATTCTCGTATAAATATATGTAAATTTATTTATATACGAGTATATAGTGAATGTACGTCTTCATTAGGCAAGTTTCAATGATAAAAACCGAAGTTATTCTTCAAAAGTTACTGCACAGCTGCAAAACAGCATGGATGTCACCAATTACTCCAGCTACACCACTTATTACTCCAGCTACACCACCCATTACTCCAGCTACACCACCCATTACTCCAGCTACACCACCCATTNGCGCGACAGAAGGCAACACAAGGCGCGACAGAAGGCAACACAAGGCGCGACAGAAGGCAACACAAGGTGCGACAGAAGGCAACACAAGGCGCAACACAAGGCACACCAGAGCCAGAGAAGGTGGTGTAGCACTGCAAGGACAGCGAGTGCGGTGAGTTTGAGCTAAGAAATTCGTACTGTGTTGTGTTACGACCCGTTTGGGGCATTTGGTATTGCTTTTTGTTCCATTGAAACTGGAAAAAATCATAGAAAAAACAAATGACCATTGTATTTTTGAGGTTTCGGG
Organism: Platorchestia sp. MABIK; assembly: GCA_014220935.1. Lineage (NCBI taxonomy): Eukaryota > Metazoa > Arthropoda > Malacostraca > Amphipoda > Talitridae > Platorchestia > Platorchestia sp. MABIK. The sequence goes on along the minus strand of JACJUY010001028.1, from coordinate 168,842 downwards.
TGTGTGATCATTATTAACTTTTAGATGTTCCTCAAATCAAGAGCAGGTGTTTGTGCTTTCTCAGAAATTGAGAAATTAAACATGCTGAAAAATTGGATAATCTTGGAAGAAATGAAATTCGAAAAAACGGTCGTGAATAGTAGATTCATAAAATCGTTCTTCAAAGCAACTTTTCGTTTAAAAAAACACGAATCAAAGTATTTTTTAACTACAAAAATATTATCTGATCTTTAATGCTGTTTAAAAATCTGTTGATGCATGTGATTTTTTTTTCTTCCCAGTATGAGGGAACAAACTTAGAAAAGTATCGAGTTAATCTCTAAGGACACTATTTTCAACATTTTTTGAGCTGATTCCTCCGGATTCGTTGAAGTGGCAGGACTTGAATCTTACAAGCTGAGTTTCATGAATGAATCACATATTGCTAACATTGAACTAAGTTTGAGCACAAGAAACAATTTAATAACGATACATGTGACATTCCTTGATAATTTCAAAAATAAAGTTTATGCGAAGCACTATCATTCGCTCAACAGCTCGCTCGTCTCACCAGAATAAAATTCATATACTTGCACTATGCTTTTTTCCATAGATGCGGCAGTAATTCCTAATCTAATTTGCTGTGATGTAAAGCTGTAGATGCCGCCCCTCAGCACACAAGATGACATGGTATCCTTTTAATTTGGGATCCAAGAAACTGTTCATTGACGCTGCAGCTTGCATCACGTCGTAACAAGCATTTCCAGTGCAGCTTCAGTGAGCAGTAATTTTTCTACATGGGGAAAAGCGAAGCTTACTACGTTAGCCGCTGTGATGTTGATGCTCCTCAATAGATCCCCAGATACTGATCACAAACTCCGCACTTTTGAAGGCGTAGTTTTGTGCTGCCTTTCATCGCGCTTGATCGCCTCAATAAAATAGAGCAAATCGAACCATCGAATCTTTTAGTGCAATGGATGATTCCTTACAAAAAATATAGGCCTCTAATCAAACCCAATGATCTAAGCTTCGTATTCATTGAAATTTTTCGACCCACGGAAGAAATTTTGAAAAAGCTGGGCGCGCGTACAATGGACATCATAACGCGTCGCTACAACGAAGACCTTGCTGTAAGATTGTCGAGATTCGGTACGTAAAAATTGTGTGCGGAGCTTCTCAGGATGCACATGGCAGATATCGTTGTATTGACAATAAAGAAAAGATCGAATTGCGATTACTGTTCCTAGAGGTGAGCGAGGACCACACAAATTCTAAGAAATCAAATTTAGAAGCCAGAAAAATAAAATATTGGACATCGCCTCTGTATACCAGGGGTCGTACTCGCACGTATTTCTTGATGAAAAAAAGCAAAAGATTGCCTTGGATTCCTATCTCCAGAGGTTTCACGAGTAAAGATTAGAGTAGATGTTAGTTTAAGCCTGCATAAACGCAACAAAGGCGTTCCAAAGAATGTAAGAATGAAGCCTCCATTTAGGATGGCGTTACGTGCATGCGGAATCTATGCTAAATGTATATTTCCACACAAGATCTCGCACGTATAACAAGAGTAAGTTAAGAATAAAACAAGGTAAAAGTTTGAGAAAGTTAGAGGTACCAAAGAACAGGACAGTCCCTAACAAAACCAAAGATTTTGAATTTCAACTAAAAGAAGGCCTACTGAACTCTGAGCTCGGGACCTCGCATTTTCCCACTTGGAAGCACTAATTCCCATAGATACACTTGTTATATCCATCTGAGGAGTTTTCCAATAGGAGTAGATTCGACAGACAAATTGTGGCAATGGTAAAGGAAATTGAATTTGAGCCGTAATTACCGTAGACTTTAGCCACAAATTCATCATGTAAAAGAATTTCGGGGAAAATCGTGTGAATTATTTTTTTCCAGCTAAATGCTTTTTAGGAAATGCTTACTATGGAATTTACGGTTCGTTATTCGGAGTTAGATATTCTGAGTGTTCTTCACGCATTAAACGCTTCCACTCCCAGAGGATGCAAGCGAACAAAAGTTTCCCCGAGCACACCAGCTTCTGTTGATGCTGGAGATGTTGTAAGCGTATTTATTTGTTTAATCAAGGCTTCAACCTCATAATCTGCTAAGATTATTACAGTATTTAATATTGCTTAACATGACCTCAGTAAAGAGGGTTCTAAGAAGAGGAATTAGCAGACATAATTTAGTATAGAGTTAATGGAATGAGGATTCTATACATGTGTGTCCTCAAATCCTGCGCATGAAAACGATATTTAATAAGTTGAATGAAATTAAAGCTGAAGTTGGAAGTTACGTGTTGAGAAAAAAGACGGCTATGAAGCGAAAAAAGACGGCTGTGAAGCGAAAAAAGACTGCTATGAAGCGAAAAAAGACTGCTATGAAGCGAAAAAAGACTGCTATGAAGCGAAAAAAGACTGCTATGAAGCGAAAAAAGACGGTCCGTAACGTAACGAATAAAAGACTACCTAAGAAACTAATCCATTTAGTCTCATCTAATCTTCAGTTTTGGACCTCGCATATTCTCCTAAAGATCGCTTTTTCCCGTATATACAATCATTGTAACCCCTTATAGGGACAAGATTTAGCTAATGTTTCAGTTCAGTCACTGTGACTTGCTGTCAATGCTCCTCCAATTTTCGAGCGACACTATCAGGAAACAAAATTGCAATCTCTAATTGGTTGAACTTACTACAGCAACCTAATGAGACCACCTAATGAGATGTTCCTAATGAGGAGCACCTGGAAGAGACTGTCAGGTGTAGGCAAAGAATATTGATATGTTAAATGTATCTAAATGACTGCTGCCCTCGTCAACTAACGCGAATGAGCACCAAAATTTCGCACCAAAATTTAGTTACTTACCGTGAACTATTTTTGGTTTGGCTGCACTTACCTAACGTTTTCTGAATCCTGCGTGATATATGAAAATGTGCTTACACACAAAAAGTACAAAGTTCTAAAAACGACGAGGGAAAGTTTCATAAGGAACGAACGCATTCATTCACAGAAAACCAGCAACAAATAAATCAATTATAATATAGCTTCCAGCTATTAAAAATGAATTTTAATTTGGCAAAAACTTTTCATTTAATTTAAAGAGTCAGAGCAACAAACAGTTTGAGCAAGAAAAATACATTTGATGCCCAAATTAGATTAGAAATTTTCTCATCGGGGAAAAATTCTTTTCTGGCTGATATCCAGTGAAACGAAATGAATTTACGCGTGCCTTTGTAAAGCAAGGAAATAAACAAACATTTCAGAACAAGGAAAGCCAGACTGCTTCTGAAAACCGATTCCGCTGTTGACGAAGCGACTTTGAAGGTTGTGAACACATCTATTTTGTACGAACAGTTCTTGGTCCCTCCAGAGAATATTTACCCGACCTTCGTTATGTTGCCATAGAGATAACTCGATTCACATTTCTACATTAGACGCACCTCTGATCCTCTAAATACAAAATGCATTTAATAAACTAACTTAAGAAGTGATAACTTTGAGGTAATTAGGTATCCGTGAAGGAGCGGAGGATGCGAGTTGTGCTCAGCCATTTCAGAGGCTGCTGTACAAACAATGCTCATCAAACGATTGTATTAAAACGCGTGTTCATGTTTCGTACCCTGATGAAACTGAAACGGTAATGAAGATACGCTGTATTTTTAGCATGAAAATGAATATTTAAAAGAAAAACATGTGAAGAAAATGGTAACAGAATTTTGTATTACTCCAGTCCTTCACTCTTAGAAAGCTTTTGTGTGTACGAAATGGGCGTCTGGGGCATAGGAACTGAGAAACTCTCATTATTTCCGTGAAGGAGCCATCTACTTGAATCAAGGTGACTTAGTTTTCTAATCTACCTGAATGTGATATTGAAGAGAAAGCATATTATCGAGTGGCAGCACTTTTTGGGGGCCATTTGTTTACACTTGTATGAATCATTGTTATTTTTCATGCAGTACTTTTGAGTAGCTCAAACTTATGAACTGAACAGCCGTTCTCTAACCATGACTCTGCGTTACTCCTACAAACAAGGAAAAATTTAAATCTTCTTTTCATTTGTTTGAATGTCATTGCAGAATTGTAAGTTCCAGCGTATGATGAGTTCCTTATATCTGGTACAAAATTGTTGATACAAAATCAGGTAGTTGAGCTCATCATATTGTACACACTTGTTGATACAAAACCAGGATTTTGAGCTTCTCATATCTGGTACTCACTTGTTGATACAAAACCAGGATTTTGAGCTTCTCATATCTGGTACACACTTGTTGATACAAAATCAGGTAGTTGAGCTCATCATATCGTACACACACTTGTTAACATAAAACCAGGTTGTTGAGATCATCATGTCAAGCACACACATGTTGATACAAAACCAGGTTGTTGAGCTCATCATGTCAAGCACACACATGTTGATACAAAACCAGGTTGTTGAGATCAAATCAAGTACACAATTGTACCTCTGATGTTCACCAAAGCTGAGATGGACGGTCATGTAGCTGATAAGGCCAGGGTTGGTCAAATTTTTCATTCGTTGACGCAGAAAAACAAAAAATAGAGTGTTGAAATTAAAAAATTTCGTATTAGAACATCGATAAACAAAAACTATCAATAATGCGCTCAATACCAAACCAGAAGCGAAAAGCGGAATTTCAGAAATAAATGCACGATACACAAAATAACGCAAGGTTGAGCATCATACAATTTTTATTGATAGTAGGTCTGTTGAACCTGCAAAGCAGCTTACACAGCTTGGGTGCGTCAGACACGCCAGGAGAGAATCACATTACCTCCCTTCCAGAGCTCAAGCATTGTGGTAATCGTCGAGCTTCCGAAGAAGGTTGATGCTCATAACAACTTCAAGATCGTTTGTTGTTACCAAATTCCTATGCTTACCTCTAAGCATTCCACAAATTTAAACTGGATTCTAAACTTTAATTTTGTTCTAAATTGAACGCGATTTCCCGCTATTCGTGTTATGCAGTCAACAAATATTTAAGATAAGTCGCTTGTCATAGTTGTCTCCAAATTTGATGTTTGATTTTGTTTAAAATGCGAGATCTAATTCTACTTTATCTTGAAATTTGAAAAATTTGAGCTGAAGTTGGAATCACTGGATTTATAATGATTTAAGCGATGAATATTCAAGCAAAATGATCAGTCAGTGGATGGTGCATCACTGCATCAAAGCATGGGATGAGAGCGAGTTGAAATTTCCTATCTTGGTATTTGCACGTCCTAGCGAGGTCACACTATAGCAGCGATTTATAGTTACGATCTGTTCATAAAAACAAAACCATGATTTTTGTATACTACTCAAAATGTTACCATTGGAGGTTTGATCAGCAATTATAAAATCTTTGCGAAATGGGAGAGTAAGAGGAGTGTCAACCGCACATGACAGGAAACGGCTATACATAAGATAACTAATTTATAACGATGCTAATTACACGTTCCGTTTACTCCAAGCAAAACAACAGCTTTAAACTTTTACTTCAAAATCAGAACTTTTGCACATATGTGATCAACATCCCAAGAGCTTCGTATAGAAGCTCTAAAAAATGTTACGCCCTAAAATAGGGCAGTCATTAGCAATGGTCAATAATTATTGGAGAACTGTTGTGTGATATTTCTGGTTCAGATGGTGAAGATCGCAAATTGATATTTTATGTTTCATAAGTTTCTGTCATAAAACTCGCGTGCTTGTCATTTAACGCGTAAGCTCTACTCAATCTGTAACGTTCAGAGTTGATTCAAGAAATGGTGGTTAAGTTTGTGACTGTTGGAATTTCCCTTTAAAGTTTTCTGTCATTCTAGGCAGAAATTTTCTTCGACTGAAAATAACGCTATGGAATACTTTAACAAGCTAGTTAATCTAATGCCAGCAGGCACTCTACTCTGCTCTCTATCTAATGCCAGCAGGTCAATAACGTTCTTTTCATCAAGTAGTTGGTACGTTTTTCACACTGTCTGAGTTTTATAGGTAGTGTGAAATGCCAGTTATGCGCTAAACTTCGTTGTGGCAGTCTGGTTTATAAAATAGGAGTAAATTAAATTCTCGGAGCAAATACCGTAGACTTTTTACAAAATTTTCATTAGAACCTACGGTTGCTATGGCAAATTTTACGTGAAGCTCATCGACGATATTTAATGGACACAAAATTGTTCACCTCGCAAGTTACCGATCAAGGTTTATAGTAGCACAAGCTTTAAATAGTAAATAAATCTAAAAGCTAACAGCCTTTGCGATTAAACGGGAAAAATAAATTCAGAAATAACATTTCATCTCGATCGTCAAAGTGTGTTGGGTGATTTAGCTGTTGTGCAAGCTTTAATGATGTGAGACTGTGCAGACATATTCCCCATACATGAGGAACTGACTGTAGAACATAGCAGAGAACGTTCGACAATTGATCCGAGAAGAGATTTTTTGAAATTTCTTAGCAGAAAGTCGAATTGACCCTCCATGCTATTTTAGAATTCGAACGGTTAAGATTACCGCTTCTGCCTTCGCGTAGCGAAGAGAATTGGAATACAATTGTTTTTCACCCAGACTTGACCTAGATACTTAAACTTAAAGCGAACAGAATGATGCAGCTATTAAATTCAACACTTCAAATGAATCACATCATCATCAGGGCACTAATCTCCTGTCCTAAGAAAGTGCTTGAACCATCTATTTGGAAAACTTTTGTTCATAGATCTACATTCAGTAAGTTGTGTTCTAAATGTGAGAACGATACATACTGTAAATTAACGGGCAGTTTGACATTGAAAGAAGTATACAAAAAAATTATTTCTTTAATAAATGTAATCCATTAATCGTGAACGATGCGTCTATAAAATGATCCATAAGCGTGTTTGCATTGTCTACAGAACAACATTCAATGAAACGTTCATAATACCTTTATGATTCAGATGTATTTAAGAATCTACTTCTGTGAACAGCTCTGGTTGTTCCGTTCACAGCTGAATTTGTACCCTAATATGTTCCTTGAAGTTGGTTCACTGTCGACAATTGACATAGGTTTTATTGCATAATTATCATTGGAAATATTGTTTATCTTTACTCTCTTTTTTCACTTCCGAGCAGCAATTCCATCTTCATGCAGATATCAGCGACATCAGTGCCAGTTTAGAAACGAAGGCTGTAATTACGGAGCCATGAGCGAATCATTCACACATGAAGGGTTGACCCTTTAACATCCGCATTTTGTACTCAAATCACTGTTATCACAATCACCATCATAAAACTTGCACCGGCATCATGTAGTCACCGACATCACAACGAGGAAGTGACCGTCACTAGACAATGAACTTCTAAAAACACATTAGGGCACAAATTTCATAAGGAATCTAATATATTTGAGCTGTTCATGAAAGTGGACTATGAAATTCACCCTGACGGTGAAGAGTTAGCCCTTAACTGCAGAAATATTTTTACTCATACTCTCAATATCACAACCACTGCTATTAGACAGACGCAGGCATCAGTTTATCACCATCATCAGCGTGGGGACGGAACTGCTGTCCGGCAGAAAGCGTCAGAAATTACATTAGGGCACAAATTCGACAAAGGATAAATTGTGTTTTGCATTCTTAGTGAGCGTGCCATGTATGGCAAGTGGGGCAGTTAAGGGTTGAAAAGCAGTGGTGCCCCACCTCTCATGGATGGCTTTGAGCAGCGCCTGCAGCACACACTGGGTGTAGGTGTGGGACCAGCGGTAGCCGAGGTGGTACAGCCTCTGCATCTCCGCCTCCAGTACGTGCAGTTCGTCCTCGCCCAGGTGGTACCTGCCGTGAGCAATGGCTTCAAGTGTTAGCAATAAGCAATTCAACAATGGCTTCAAGCTTCAAGTATTAGCAATAAGCAATACATCAATGGCTTCAAGTAGTAGCAATAAGCAGTACAACAATGCCTTCAAGCTTCAAGTATGGCTTCAAGTATTAGCAATGGGCAATACAACGATGTCTTCAAGCTTCAAGTATGGCTTCAAGTCGTTTTACGCATGCGAAATTCGAATAATGCTACGCTGGTTCCTGAAATGCCTTTAATAGCTTTTGTGCTAAATGAATCAAGAAGTGAACTTGCTATCAAAAAGTTGATACATATTGATGCCTTTAATAGTTTGAGCATTTCAAATTCGATAAAATAAGTAGATAAGTCAGTTATTTCGGCAAAACGAGCAATGCTTGGCAATCCATAATGTTGAGGGATAAAATTCGCTTCAGTTAAAATCACTACTTAGAAATAGGATGTTAACCATTTTTCTCTCATTAGGAGATGTATCACCTTTTTGGGAAATAAATCACGGCAGGGTTTAATATCTTCGCCTCTCGAAATGAATCTAGGCGCAACTATAATAAATTACGAATATCTACTTATACAACAACTTTATATATATATATATATATACGTTATTAACTTTTCCCGTGCGTTGTGAGCCAAACAACACGCAAGTGACTCATTAAAAGAAGCTTTTTTGATGAGGTTGTAGTTGTTGAAAAACGAATAAAAGCTTGTGACTTGCTTTGGTGTGTTACGAAATATCTGGATGGCCAAAAAGACTTCCTTGAGTATTTCCTATCAAAGCCTGTCAGTAGGAATCATTTCAAACATACATCATAATACAATAAAAAATGTCAGGAAAATTGGGAAAGTGCTTCAGTTGAATTTTATGTTGGACGCGGAAGCCTACCGAAATAGATCTAAGTATGAGTACGCGTCAATGAAATTGAAATTATTTCGTGTAAGTGGAATATCTATAAATAGGGGCTGAAATGATAGCCTTGAACTATGATATCAACTAGGAAACCATCACTTCATGAAATTAACCATTGGCATTAAAAAAACGGCGAAAAATTAATGGATTTTTTGTAACAGAAAAATGCCTGTTACATAAATCGTGCAATAAGTGGCCGACTAAGGTATTTTTATGAAAAGAATCTAATATTGCATTATTCCCTTTCATGTGGAAGTGAAATTTATTGAACAGGACAGCGATGTACGTCTGTACATGAGTCCAAAATATTGCAATGAAAAATTGTTTCCCGCTGTATTTGTAAACGAAATCTCATCAATGAAATAAAATAGAAAAACTTCGCTTGACCGTAAAATAAGAAGGTATTTCAAGAATACCTCTTTTCAAAATTGTGAAGTGTGTAGTAAACTGCTGAATATAGAAGGAAAGATTTAAAAGTTTTATTAACCACGAGTATGAACATTGTTACATCAGTTATTGTTGTATTATCGAACGGATCAGTTAGCACTAGTAAAACTGTAGGAATGTACTATACAGTATTTATAAACGTTAAACTCAAACTGAAGTTACAAGATTGGCCGAACAGTATCTGCGAATACTTAACGACGACAAACCTATCTTTCTTATTGGAATGAAAGTAAGAGAGTAATTTATCAACAGAACTTAGCACGTCTAAGAAATGGAGCGGAGTTTCCTGCAACTAAATAAAAAAATATTTAATCAATACATCGCCAACGCGTAATTAGAAAACA
>JACJUY010001028.1:75692-141650 GCA_014220935.1 Platorchestia sp. MABIK | reverse complement strand
TGGTGGTGACGGTAGTGTAAGTGGTGGTGACGGTAGTGTAACTGGTGGTTATGGTGGCGGCAAGGCAGTTTTGGTGGTGGTTGTGGTGGCGGCAAGGCAGTTTTGGTGGTGGTTGTGGTGGCGGCAAGGCAGTTTTGGTGGTGGTTGTGGTGGCGGCAAGGCAGTTTTGGTGGTGGCTGTCATGAGGGTAGAAGAGGCAGGTATCGCGAACAGGTGAAGTGAAATATACAAATTTGATGAAATGGGGTTTTCCAAAATATCGGGTTTTCGGTGTTTTACTGTCAGTCGGTAAAAGGGTGCAATTATTTCTGAACCTAAGCCATGAAAATTCAATGACGTCGGAAGATTCCACAAAATGAAACTGAGGGTACGTACAGGTCTCAAGAGTGTGAGCTCGACGCGAAAAATATCACAAAAGTGAATTGATTCACAATTCAGCAACATCACACTAGTTCAGCAACTTTAATGACATCACACCTGAGTAATCAACGAACGTCAAAATAACATACGCCTTCTTAATGGCCGTTCGTGCTAACGAGCTTTCCCACGCATTATGAATATTAATGCTCCATGACATGAAAAGGTTATTTCTCGTTTCTTCAGGAAGCCAGCGTGTATGCAGATGCTGGAGCTCTTGCCAAGAGGCACTTGACGAAATTGAGTGATGGCACTAAAACAAGCATATAAATACTGTACATTTTTACACAGAGAAAACAGCGCTGCAAAGTGAAGTGCACTTCGTGATATGTGAAGACTGACGCAGTAGTGCTTTCCTCAGCGATTAGTTTTGACGTCAAAATGCATGATCAGTTCCAGCGCAAGCGTTGAACTTGAAACTTCAACCGAGATTGTTAACACGAAGCCTATCACATTGATCTCTAGAGCATCAAATTTAGCTTTATATATTAACATCTTACCCCAAAGGCACAAAAATTAATGGCAAACTTTAAGAGAACACAAAATCCATCATTTTCCATGATTAGCTAATCAAGATTGAATAATATTCTCTTCTTAATTCAGTTACATTACTGCAGAGTTTCTTTAGCACAACTGTCTAACTCATGCAAGTCCTCTAGCGTAGATACGTAGCAAGTTCAGCAGCCTGGGCACGGCACCAAAGGGAGATTGTGCTCGTATTGAGCGGCGGTGGTAAAAACGTGATTGAATTGGACCGTAGCGCAGATACGCTGTAGACCGGCAGCTCGGGCGGGGCACTGAGGTTAATTTGTACCCGTATTGAGCGGCGGTGGTAAAAACGTGACTACCGAGCGCAAGTCAGACCCTGATTACTTCCACGAAATTAAGGCTATTCTTCCGGTTCTTTCCGTAGTTTACCATCATCAGCGGCGGCAGCAAAGCTCTTGCATGTATATTTGGGATGCTCAATGGAAAATGAACGAGAGTGGAACACGTTGTGATGTAAATGAATTACATGCAATCCAGGTTTTTAAAATTATAACACCACGATTTCGTAGCATAGTAAAAAATTTCATGGTATCGATGAACAAACTTGATATTACATTTACTAAAAATGTATCATCAGGTGATAACGTGAAATTGAAAAACAAGTGTAAGTTAGATCAGATTAGATTTTGGTTTAAACCTCCCTAATTGTAAAAAAAAGTTCTAAAGAAATGAAGGAAGAAGCCATCATTTAGTGTGCAGAGAGGGGTACGCAGAATCTATACAGATGGGGCATAGAAACAGTAAGTTGAGAAAGAAGTTATGAAGCAAGATGAATGTTGAAGAAGAAAGTGGTAGGTGCTGAAAAACAGGACAGCAGTGAACCGGGAAAAAGTGGTCCATAACACAACAAAAACATATTTCATCAAAAAGGAGGCCTACCTAACTCTGAGCTCGGGCCCTCACATTTTCCCACTGGGAGTGCTAATTCCCATAGATACAATGGTCGTATCCCCCTGAGGGGAAAACAAGTGTAAGCAAGCTCATGAAAATTTCGATTGAGCTATTAATTTCACACATAAAATAAAAATTCCTTCGTGATTCCTTCGACAACCGAAGTAATTTTTAAGAACAGGTCAGAAAACATAATGTGGTGAACATCTAAAGCTATATTCCAGTAAATACCAGAAACCATAAGTCATTCCTGAAAAATTTTGAACCTTTTAATTAGACAGGTTTGAAAAGTCATTTCTGAGTTTGAATAAATTAGTGTAAAATTGTGCATTAAAAATTCCCCATGAGATTCGCTTCACAAAATATTCATCAAAAAAAAAAACTCTAGAGTCCTTCAATGAGACTCGCCTGTGCACTTTAGCACAGACGTAGTTGGGGGTCTTAGAGGAAGTTGAAATTCAAACAGAAAAGAGCCCTGCTCATAGCCTCATAGACGACAGTTCTAGATGTCCTAAAATTTGAGCGAATACATTCCGACATCAAGATAATTTTTAGTGTGTTAACTGCGATGGGTTAGAGGTTCAGTTTTCTACTCGCTTTAAATTCAATTTCAAGTGTTCCCAGTAAATGAACATAAGATAAGTTGGAACGTGCATTCACATGTTTCTGATCAAGTACTTATACAAATGCATTTCTACCCTCACGCAAGAAACTGTCGGTGGGATATTACGTAGGTATTTGAAGACAAAAAAATCTTTTCCTCCAATGGGAAACCTTGGCGTAAGAGAAAAGCTGAGACAGTAATTTCAATGCCAGTTCCCGAGTTCAGCGGCAGAATTCCAAAGTTCAGCGGCAGAATTCCAAAGTTCAGCGGCAGAGTTCCAAAGTTCAGCGGCAGAATTCTTAAATTCAGCGGCAGAATTCATAAATTCAGCGGCAGAATTCATAAATTCAGCGGCAGAATTCTTAAATTCAACGGCAGAATTCTTAAATTCAACGGCAGAATTCTACCATTCAATGCCAGCTCCTGAGTTCAACGGCAGCTCCTGAGTTCAACGGCAGCTCCTGAGTTCAACGGCAGCTCCTGAGTTCAACGGCAGCTCCTGAGTTCAACGGCAGCTCCTGAGTTCAACGGCAGCTCCTGAGTTCAACGGCAGCTCCTAAGTTCAACGGCAGCTCCTAAGTTCAACGGCAGCTCCTAAGTTCAACTCGGGTCATTTGTAACCGACAACAGTCAACGACCGTAAAAAGCAAAAAGTCGCTGTTCGGAGGAGCTGGCGACATTATAGAAGTGATGTTTCCAGTTTCCAAGAGAAGACCAAGTTTTAATTGTGTCCACAAACTCTCTTTACACAGAGCCAATCTTTTGATGATTGGCCGGAACTTCCTTGTGGAAGTTTAGAGGAGCTACAGGTAGTGTCCTCTATATTCAAGGAGCGAGTTAGACTTGGAGGTATAATTATTCGTGAGGCATGCGCTCAATGCGAGTTATTTTACGTTTTGGATCGGCGTGTGAAAAGCCACGTTCGAATAGGAAAGGAAAATTTCTACACAGTGCTTCTACCGATTGACAGCACAGTGAATGATTTCGGTGATGATGACGTGCGGAAAGGAAAGGTTTCAATTATGCCACTATATGTGACAAATTCATCGCATCGCCCCATTATGTTCAAATTGCGGATTAGATTAAATTGGACGTTGCTTGTAACCTCTCTAACCTTAAAAAAGGCGTTCCTAAGAAAGGAACGCACCATTTAGTGTGGACTTAAAGGAAACAGTGGAATCTATACACAAGGTGCATAGAAAAAGTAAGTTGAGAAAGAAGTTCATGAAACAAGACGGAAGTTGAAGAAGAAAGTAATAGCTACCGAAAAACCGAACAGTGAAGCGAAAAAGGACGGTCTGTAACTAAATAAAAAGCAATTAAATTTCAAATAAAGGAATTCTTACTGAACCTATAGCTCGGGACCTAACACATTTCTCCTGAAAATGTTAATTCCCATAGATACGATATTTGTCTCCTCCTGAGGGAAGCACAAACACACGAATACAATTTTCTCACTGCAGTATGCAGAGTCTCCGGAAAAAATTAACAGGCATTTTGTCGGCAGTGTTACTATCTTCTTTAAAAACTGATCATCCGCTAGCTAGACAAATGAGTTTAGTCAACTTTCATGTCGGTATATGTGGATACAATAAAGTAAGATGTGTAAACAAATCCGTTGAACAAGAACTAGGAATCAAGGCAGGAGCACGAAAAGAAGGAAAAAGCACCTAAGAATTAGACCTGGAGAAGCTCCGTTCGCTCCGAAGACGAGCGCTCTCAGAAAGCATTGGGTCGAGGAAGTGGTCTCTAGAGCCACCCAAGCAGATGGTAAGGAGCATTTGCAACGTGGCGCTGCCGCGGCACCGTTACTTCTATACCTGAAATGAGGCTAAAAGTGCACCCACAAAACGCCAAGATCAACATGGCTCGGGAAAAAATAGCCTCCCAGGGTCCGAGGAAGAGTGTTAATTTTAAAGAACAAGGAGCAGAGAGTTCTTTCCTTCCTACTGCGTGCTCACCGTGCTAGTTTCATTTTTCACAGCATGATACCCTGTTGTAAGTGATCTACTTGTCGAAGTGCCAGGTTGTTACGACGGATTGGGTGCCAGATGATTGCGAGAGAGGGCAAATAAGCCAAACTCATGCCTTATCTGTTGATCTGCCCTCTCGTACATTTTTCATAATTGATGAGTCGCGTAACATGTTCACTCGGCAGCACTATATCAACGGTTTTCAATTTTGTCATGAACTTGCTGAAAAGGAAGACCGCTAGTTTTCTGCGACAAGTCTAACCATAGTATAGCAGAATGAATAAATCTTCTGTGACGGTTGGATGCAAGCGCTGTAGAGTACGATTTGTACCCATTAAAAAGTTTCATTTCTCACTTTAAGATCTCCGGCGAATTTAAACTCGTGAGTAAAATAAAACTTTAGCGCCAGCAAATACTTCTGATGGTTTCGTAAATGAGAAAAAAGTTCCATTGCTCTTTTAACAAAAAGCCGATGTGGTAGCTGAAGTGCTTGCTCTTTGAGACGTAGGGAGCGAATACGCAAGAAAATTACGCAAAGCTCAGGCAGGAGCAGTTATCCACAAAACCGCATTTAATGAAGAGCTCTCAACCCACAGCTGCGAGTACAGTTTTCTCCACAATGCACCTCGACAAAAAATGGTGAAACAGTTGCTTTTTCGTACTTCATTATCGATTAGACCACATAAAAAACATTTTTAACAGCGAGTTAGGAAGAACGGGGAAGATAAAAAAGAGATCGCTGAAAATGCAATAAACCAAAAAACGCTAAAAAGACGTTAAGGGTAAAAAGCCCCAAAGGCCTATACCTACAAGGCTGAAGTACCAACAGGTCGAAGGATGCCAGTACCCTAAGCATGAGATAGATAACACTTGCTTAACTAAATCAATCCTACTCCCCTTGTAATGTGGCAAATTATGTTAATTAGTTATTGTTAATTATTGTTAATTAATTATTCTGTCATATTCTTTGTGAAGGAATATGACAGATGGGAATGCTAATAGCGTTTTATCACGTGGCATTAGTTTGTACGAACGCATTGATGTTAGATTAGATTACATATATGTTAAGAGAAAAAAAGCCTCCCTAAACGCAACAAAGGCTTTAACAAAGAGAAGGAGGAAGGCACCATTTAGTATGGAGTTACGCATTGATTTTACAGCTTTGCAAGACAACTAAACTTTAAAACCATGCATTCAAACCTCTTCATGCTCGCCTGTGACGAGGGAGTTGCAATTTGGTTGAAAGACTTTAGAACCATGCGTAATTGTTAGCTGTATATGCACTTAGAGATTCACACGAAGAAGCAATACTTTACAATTAAATTCCAAAATCGGCTTAAAAAACAGCTTTTTTCGTGCAAAAAGAGATAATTTGACATTTGCCCCGGTCAGTTGACGTATCTTGAATCTACGAATGTTTGGTAGCAACATTTTATTGGCATGCCACGTCACAGCGAGGCGCACCTCACTCGTAGACCAGACATTGCCTTAAAGGCATCGGTTTATAAAATTTCACTGAAACAGCGAGAACCTCATCTCAAATTTGAGAATGAAAACGACAGAAAGAACACACAAAGCGCGAGGGACTGGTTCCACGGAATGCGAGAGAGAAAAAAGAAACAAACGAAACTTTACCTAACCTCAAAACTAATCGTCACAGACTGGCGATAAGCGCCGTTGGTTGTACGGCATCTCCCCTCTAACTTATCCCATGAAGCTATCAAACTGAACAAGCACAATGCACTTCACTATTTTCCTGTAATTTCAATTATTCTCGATACACCATTTCAAACTAAACTCCTCCGCACCATTCCAAGCAACATCGACGCAGCTAACCAATTTTGCACTAAGAAACTTAGGATACTCGCGAGTAGCTCCATTTCTCTACGCAATTTACTCGTACAACTGAGAAACACACGAGTGCATATGCCACCAGCAGACGCCTTGATACCTCTCATGTCCTCCCAAGCGAGCAGAGCTTAGGGACGAACGCTTCCAACGCACCTCTCGGGAGGCAGCGCTGCAGCAAGGTAATGAGTCTCACGCAGATTGATGCAAATGACAGTGCATTCAATTCTTGTTAGGTTTGCTAAAGAAAAATGTCCGAAAAAACTGGAATTCGCTTCGTGAATTCTCTTCACATCGAGTAACATTAAGGGCCTTGTAGAACACGAAAGGCAAATTCCTGCTGGACTGAAACGTCCGTGCAGTCAGCACGACGGCACACATGCAGTGGTGTTTGCTCCGTTTGAGAAAAACGTCGCCTGAGTAAAAAAATTGCCTCTTGTCAAGGACTTAATCAAAAGTGCAATGAAGCCATGAACAGGTTTATTCAGCCCATAAATTTCATATTGCACTGGGTTGATTTTATCGGAAAAAGGGCTGGGCAAAATAGCTGTCCAGGATTTTTATGTGGCCTCGTACTGGATAAGTCTGGAACGAAGTGTGCTGGACAGCCGCCACGGATGATCCTACGGTGTTGTCAGTCCACACCATCGTGTTCAAGTTAAGCTCGGGAGAAGTCTACGAAACAAATCTTATACGTCAAAATCCCAAATATACACCAAGTCACATAATCAAACTCACGCCGCATGTCTATACAAGATCATACATCGTGATACTTATATTAGATACAAATGCCTAGGCACGAATCTGTTTGTGGGAACGTCCATTTGGTCTAGATTCTCAACACGGAATATAGTATGATATATTTACTAAATAGAAGGACACAGGCTTATTGCAGGGAAGTAGGCAAACTATCTTAGACTCTCAAAATTTAAATCATTGGACCAAACTTTCGGAAATTTTTTATCATCAGTCCTGAATTTTTGCATGTATCAAAATATGTTGCATCCTGATTGTGTTATTCACAGGGAAACTCGAATAGTCATCCATGACAGACTGAAAAGTTACGACGGAGACTTGACAGAGCAAATGTTCAGTACGGTCAAAAAAATACTAATGATGTAGTACAAGACTTTTGTTGAAAAATATTGGCTCAATAATAGCGAGTTCTTTAAAAAAAATATTCCTTGTGCTACTTAAAATTCATAATAAACAATTTTTTTAATCACGAGAGAAACAAAACTAGCCTTAGCTGCTGCACCGATGTCTCGGTGGCTTCATAATCGGATGCAATACCGCTGTAGCTAATTTTCGGCGCTTTGCCAAGTACGTTTAAAAGAATGCATCATAAACTAGGAATAACGAATCAGATTATATTTCAATTTCTGTCTCCCTAGTCGCAACAAAGGCGTTCGTAAGAGTGGAAGGAGGAATGCACCATTTAGTATGGACGTAAGGGAACTCTGAATTTATGCATGAGGTGCATAGAAACGGAAAGTTGAGAAAGATTTTTATGAAGCAAGATAAAAGTCGAAGAAGAAAGTAGTAGGTGCTGGAAAACAGGACAGCAGTGAACAGAGAAAGATGGTCCGTAACAAAACAAAAAGCTTACTCAGCATCAACAAAAAGAAGGCCTACCGAAATTTACGCTACGGACCTCACACATTCCCCCTGGGAGCGCTAATTTTGACAGACACAAAAGCTGTATTCTCGTGAGGGGAGGTAGAATATTACAAGACATGTATCATATGCGCTTTCATAATGTGCCACGACAGCCTTGCTTGTTTTGAGGAAATACTATAATTTTAACAAACATTAATAATTTTCGAGAACAAACTTTACAGATTTTGCTATGAAAACTTGAGACGAAGGATGCATTTTTGCATCTGAAAATGTGAGTGGACAACGGCAGATTATCATGTTGCATGTGTTAGCGACAATATACTTTTGAAACTCGTTACGATAAAGTTCTGATGAAGAGAATATCCAAAGGGCTTCAAAAATAGACTTCATTTTTTGAGGTGGCGGCCACAATGAACTAATGTACCCAATTATTTAACAAACTCAAAGCAAGTTTCCCCATTGTTTTGCACTGCAAAAATAACTCGCATCTCATTAAATCGCTTCAAATTATCCCTCAATGTGCAACAGTACGTCACTAATTGGTTGATTCTCTAGAAATCTTAGCCAGTAGGTAAACAAAAAGTCTAGAATGAGTACAAATTAAAGTAGGTTGAGCGTGAGTGTTCATGCAAGACTGCCACACTACGCAACAAACGAGCGGCAGTGATGAAAGAGCGCAAATGTGCTTCAGCCCAAACAAGTACTAAACTTGGCCAAATGATGACAAACGGAGGAGAACAATCGATGAATGCCGGCGTTCTGAGGTGAGTTAGGCTGACCTTTGCGTGACGAGGCCTTGTGAGCGGAGCCAGGGCACCTAGCATGCACTCAAACGCCTGTCTCGCTTCAGTTTACTGACGACGTACATAAGCACCAAACTTTAGCGATACCCGTAATCGTGCGCGGAGCCATGGAGAGCGTGAAGCGCTTGGTCAGGGCTGAGGGGAGTGGCACGTCGACGTTAAGAACATGAAACGTAAGAGTCGCCCTCGATTAATTCGCTGCCAGTACAGAGGAGTTGAGTGCTCGTTTCAGTGATCTACGTCTTCGAAATTTGCCCTACTTGAATTCAGGTAACCTCATGACGACAGCAAGCTGTGTCGGAGTCTGGTGAAATCAATAACGTACGATCTGATGGATACACCGCAGTGAACGCCAGCTACTCCTATCGAAACTCATAATTTGGAAGGAATCTCTGCAGCTTCCTTTGAAATTTATTACGATTAGGTGGTTTTGCGTAAGGCCATAATGGCTATCATGATATATTTGTCAAAAAAATTTTTACACTTGCATATGGGAAAATTATTTCGGCATACATTGCAGTAACCAAGACTGTGTCCGGCAAAAATCGCAATCATGCATCATTCAATGATACATTATCCAAATAAAGTAATTAGTGATGATAATCTTGAATAACAATCACCAAGAATACTTTTAAAACAGAATTATTATTGTAACATTGATTTTCCCATTATCAACACCCTATGCAGTCACTCACAGTACTTGGCAGAAGGCGTCTTCCATCAATTGCGCATTTCACTTGGATTAATTGATTATAAGAAAGTTTTAGCCTCCCTTTACCACGACAAAGATGGTCAAAAAGAAGAAGGATGAAGGCACCATTTAGTATGAAGTTAAGGGAACGCGGAATCTACACACAAGGTCCATAAAAACAGAAAGTTAAGACAGAAGTTCATGAAACAAGATAAAAGTTGAAGAAAGTAGTAGGTGCTGAAAAACAGGACAGCAGTGAACCGAAAAAAATTGTCCGTAACAAAACAAAAAAACCTATTTTATATCAACAAAAAGAAGACCTACCTAACTTTTAGCTCAGGACCTCACATAATCCCCCTGGGAGCGCTGGTTCCCATAGATGCAATAGTTGTATCCTCCTGAGGGGGATTGCACCTGGAGGCCTCGTGCATGAAACACAAACTCATTTCATAGGCTGGAACGGCAATTTTATTAGTTAATGTAGGCTGCAAAATCTTGCACTGACTTGGCACTTCACCAGTAGAGATATACTACATGGGAACCACTTTAGCAGGAGCCGATTTCCGTGAGCGTCTGACAAGCTTACGAAGAGTGGAGACTTGCTTGCTCTCACCAAGATGAAGCTCTAATAATGTAGGAGCCTAGTTTTTAAAGGATTGAGGTACAGCTGGCAGTGTAAGTTGAAAGTCGAATTAGAAAAAGTTTGCTACCAGCTGTACCAGTACGGTACCGTGAATTGTTAGAAAATTTCGGTGCAGAAACTCACAAGCAGGCACTCGCTCAGTAGGTCCAGAGCAACTCAACCAAGTTCAAAACCACTGGAGGAGTAGGTCCACAGCAACTCAATCAAGTCTAAAGGCATTCGCTCTGTAATTCCAGAGCAACTCGACGGAGTTCAGAGGACATCTATTGTCCCAAAGCTAAGCCGAAAGATGATCTCCTTAATTAATCAAGGCGTTCCCGCTGACGGGAATCGTAGCATCAAATGTACGTGCTGTTAGTAAGCCATGAGCATGTTCTTTAGTTAATATTTGATATCACTATGCGGTCAAAATGCATTTATAGTCGTACAACATTGTTTACCTCTGAATTATTGAATTTTTGTGAAGCGCACGTGTGATTAAAAACTTACTCATTATAGCCGGTATAATTTTCAGCAAGCTGTCGCAGTCACACTTAGTCCAGAGCAATTCTGCTAAGGAAATACCGCCGCAGTTTTGCCGTAGCTTGCTAAGAGTCGGATCTACCTGCCAGCTGGATCTTAGGAGCTCTAGGTGATAAATCTCTGAGCTGACACAAGAAATCGAATGCTTTCCGGCAGGTCAACGTCCTGGTGCTTCGACCAGACCGTCGCAAAGTTACCAAGGCTTTTCTGGGAAGGAAATATTTCTCTCTTATGATAACTCAGGCTGTCCAAAAATCGGAGAGCAATAGAATGTTTTACGATTTACCATTCCAAGTGGTTACTTTCCAAAGTTTAAGTCCAAGTCCAATGAATATTCGAAATCAAAATGAATTTGCATAATTTTCCTGCCAAATACATCATGAAAACATTTCCAGAACTCCGCAGCCTCAGCTGCGAGAAACATCTTTAACTGACTAAACTCACTTCTTTTCAACGAAAATGATTACGAAATCGAATAATAGACACCTGCAGATACCACAAAAGGCTAAACGATGTCTGGGCGTGATTGTGTTTGCCGGCACGGGACTTTAGGATAATCCGAGAATAGGTCATATCGTTTGTTGCTGCAGCCTACTCTATTTTTAAAATACAGGCCACTATCACTTCAAAATGTAGTTATTATGCAATCCTGATCATTATTGAATCTAAGGTGAATCAACACCAATAGCAAACAAAAACAGAGAGACCTGGATTTTACCAACTCGCTTGATTACTCTTGTCCTGAGCGGCGTATCACATTTCAAACAGAAGACTATTTGGTATTTGCAGTTTCAAAAACAGCTGAACTTTGGGATCAGCGAGACATCTCATATCTAACGGGCTCGCTGAAAGTCAGATTTACACTTTCAGTAGGTTCTGATGGATTACAATAAGTTAGTTTCATTCCTCAAGAAGTAATGGTGAAATAAGTCGAGCTTGTACTTCCCCCTTCTTCAAAGTGGCTGGGCCGACAATAACACACGTCCCTACGGTACCACTACAAGCGAGGAGTATTGAAAGGCCTCCAGGCTTCTTTGATGAGAAGCGAGGTAGAGTCTAGAAAAGTTCGATCACCCATTAGTGTGCCTGCTCTGTCGGCTCAGGAGTCATTAATTTGGTGCACTTGACTAATTGGAGAGACTGATGGAGCCACAGTCTCTAAGGAAGAGGTTACTTAGGCCTTCCAGCTTCGCAGTCCAAACACGCGCAGGGAAAAAAGCGCGTCGCTACAAAATTGGTCAACATGGCGGAGAAATCGCAGGAAATTATCATGATAGAGATGAACATTTAAGAAAGGATTTGAATTAAAAGTCTCGGCGGACCGTGAAAAATGAGATCTAGAATTGAAAATTAGCGTCAATTTTTAGTAATCTCTTAATGAGAACATCCTCGTCGGGATGGAACCTCATAGAAACGAGAAGGTCATCGACCGACTTTTGGATGCTGACAAGAAGTGGTCACATTTCAATCTAAGCACCACTTGAATCTAATAATTTTTTATGCTGTCTTCAAGCAAATTCTTGAGCGACGCGTTACAGCATTAGATGAACTATTTCAAAAGCCATTTGACCTTATACGTTAGTGTATTGTTACCCGTACAGAGAAGAAAAATAAGCTAACATGAAAACAATTTTTGGGATGCTGATAACTTTTAAGCGTAAAGTGGGTGTTAGATTTTCCTCGTTGTATTAATACTTCTACACATGAAAGAACGCGCAAGTTAACTCTTTAAAGCACAATCGTTAAGACATTCTAACCAAGATGATGTAGGATTACAAGACACTTTAGTCAACACCACCAGCAATAACCCACTGTTTTCCTTTACTGGAGGCGATCGCTGCACGGAAATTCGTTAATGAACCACTACGACGGAAATTACAGCGCCTCAGTTGGCCCACGCTGCGACAGACAATCACGGGAAGCAGACTTTAGGACGAGCAGCAGGTGAAGGCACAGAAACTAACGAGAATTCCGGCTTTCAGCTGCATTGAAAGTAAAGGAAATGTGAAGACTGAAAAATTTCAATGCACATCATGACTCTTACAACAGAATTCTATTACTGATATAGAGGACACCGTCGTCACAGACACTATGTATGTTCTCTACAACACGTGAACAATTATTCTTCTCATGATGTATTGGAGCGCGATCACTATTCGTGATGGACAGAGAGACATCTCATTAAGATCCATGTGTTTTTATTAAAATCCATAAATGGGTCACCCTGTGAGATGTTTGCTATTATTAGGGCCTTCGTGGTGGGATTGGTGCTTGAAAATCCTGAATTGTACATTTTGATGAAGCGCTGTGTGTAGTAAGGATTTATTGACTCGTTATCTCTGTATGACCTCAACGATGAGGAAAAGCTCGAGCTCTATACAGGATTGTACCTGCTGCTCTACTGAGCATGTGTTGACAGAAAAATATGATTTTATACTGAATGATAACTTAGGGTTTTTTTCAATCAAATCGTATAATTAATTTTGAGAGCCCGATAGTCGTAAAACAAGTAAAGGGCTGCATAAGCTCTAGTGTTGAAGAACGTCAAATTTATCTTCATACATAATTGAAACGAATAGCTCCAGAGAGCGAATAAAATGAAATATTTGAGTAAAATGAGATGTCTTTGCTAATAAAATGAGCTCTTACGCCTAAAAAATGAGCTCTTACGAGTAACCTTGCTTTGCTGTAAATAAATTGCAGCTAAAAGACAGGTGCATGCAATTACCGTTTCAATAAATACGTCATCAACACTAATGTATAATTTACCTGCATGCAACGCAGGCCACAATACCTGTGAATGACTTACAACCTGCCACCCAATAAGATCCTGTTTTCTGACACACGTTCTTTAGCTCATCCCTCTGTTAATGGAGTGTTCCTAATCTCTTCCAAGCCCACAACTCCATTTAGAACTGTGAAGGATTACGCTTGCTTCGCTACCGCTCGAACTAAATTAAATGCAACTGTTGTTCGAGAAATACATGTCATTTCAAAGGCGTCTATCGAATATTCCTAACGCTCCTCGATTTCCCTCTAATTTTTTTAGGGTTTCAAAACTGTTCCAGTGCTTGTTAGGCGAATGGCTTCAACTGGATGCTTTGCATTTATACAGCACCTATTTAGTAAGTAATGTTCAAGCCCCCTTGGGTTTCATGCTAAATAATATTTCAAACGTGTAACAAATTTTTTTCACTGCATAGAACAGAAAATATGGAGTTGGTATCGAATAATGGTCTGCTAGGACGATGAGTGCACTGAAAATATTTGCATTCACTTCTCTATAAATTAGTCTCCTGGAAAGAAGTTGAAGAGCTTTTTTTCTGACAAGTGCTCGTGTTACCGAGTTAGAATGCAGACCATCGACTAGAATAGCCTTTTAGCGAAGCTGATGCACTCAACCACACAAAAGAGATTGGATGTTAAAGGTCTCATCTCTGCGCCACTAGAATATCCGCTCTGAAAAATAACAAGACTCAGCGGCCATAGAAGTTAACTCTAGCAGCAGTCCAACACTCGAACTGAAGGAGAGCGAAGTGCACCTGTGGCTGCCGATGCGAGGTCTGCCCTTATTCTCTCCATATTGGGTACAATTCTCATGTATCAGTTGAATATTGCATCAATCTTTATGTATCTTATATTCTTCAACGGTTTTATACAATTCTCATGTATCAGTTAAATAATGTATCAATCCTTTTGCATCAATTTATTCTTAGGTAGGATCTCAATCCTTCAACTGATGCAAACAATTCTTCTGGATCAGATGAAAAGATTCAAACGATTACCACGGCCTATAGTTATTCATAGAACATTACGTTAATCACAACTCAAAAGCAGGATATTATAAACGATCTGATTTATATCTAATCCCAAATTGGAGCCCACATCGGCGTAGAAGTGTCCCAATAGTCTCGTCAAACTAACATGTGTTCTATGGGAATGAATGAAGTGTGCAAACAAGTTTTTCTATACGTAAATTTAGAAACTTTAAGGGAATTTTTCAAATAGATTATTATTTTATAAGTTTAAGATTCTCTTGCTACAACAAAGGAGGTCTCGTAAGAGCGCACAGAAGTGATAATTTATCACGGACTGCAGAAAACGAGGTAACCCTGCACAAAGCGTGTTCCCCCCAGGATACCTTGAGCATAGAAACAGCAAGTTAGGGAGGAAGGGGGAAAAAAGATAAAACAAAGAGATAGCAAAAAAATGCATGAAAACAGAATGACTCAGAGTAGGTTTGAAAGTTAGAATTCCCGAAGGCCTATCTATTGCTGAAGTAACCCAGCAGTATCTTCCCTGAGGGTGCCAGTCCCAATAGAATAGGATAGACAAACGTAACTACTCTAAACCTATTGCCTATACTGTGGTCCTTGAGGGGATTTTCAGACAACAGAGATAATAGAACAGAGTTAATGCCGAAGCTATCCCCGAACTAAATTCAACTGAGTCAGAACTTGAACAAATTTATATACAGCTGCGGCAGAGAACATTTCTCAGCTGGTTTCCTGCCCTACTGAAGTAAGAGCGCGTGAGCTAATGTTTAATTCATGATACAGAACCAGGCGATGTTCTGTTCGTAGGCTAGAACCATGCCGAAGAAAGCAGTCAATTTTCCAACCCTACACGCGTCTTTGTTTGCGTTCATGATTGGTCAGATAACATATGGAACTAATTATTAAGAAAACAAGTCATAGTTCCATGAGAGACGAGTCGAGAAATTTTAATGCTTATGTTTCATGGAAGTCGGGAAATTCTCGGTCATGCGCAAATCTTTAGCTATCCTTTCACACCACTGAAGAATAACTCGAGTTTGTGATGTATATCATGAATTGTATATAATTCATTAATTTTTGTTAAACTTTGATTTTCACGCTCTTCATTTCTTAAGTCATACAAAAGTGAGACTTCAATATTGAATCGAATGCCTTGGTTTTGCTCTCATCATAACTTTCATTTGTGAGAATTAAAATAAGCACCTCCAGGTTTTCCAGATCGGAAAGAAAATACGAGTAAATACAAATCGATGATACATTTCTTGCTTTTATAATGCGGATTAAAATGGCCAAAAAATAGCTCGAGCACTCTAATACATTAGCATACACTTAACAGCGTTTTAAGTAGACGTGCGTCTATTTTGTTTATAGTGCTCTACTACATAACGCATGTTGTGCTGTACAGAACTTCGCATGCAAAATCCGATTGCTGAATTTAACTCAGACCAAAAAATGTGCCAAGAAAAACAACTATCTTATAGATTAACTGAACTTTTTATAAGACAAAGAGAACTTTCGAACAGCAACACAGATGGTGGAAGAGCGATTGAAATTGGTAGAATGAATCGGATTTATGAATTGCATTTTATTTTGTACGTGGATAATATTAACATATAACCAAAACAATGGCTATCAAAATTAATGAGCGAGACAAGCTACATTGAACATTTAATGTTCATAACAGCATTTTTTTGCTATGTCAATCCTACAACTTGAGTATCTATAACAGAATTAAGCTCACCCCTGTATTNATGCGGATTAAAATGGCCAAAAAATAGCTCGAGCACTCTAATACATTAGCATACACTTAACAGCGTTCTAAGTAGACGTGCGTCTATTTTGTTTATAGTGCTCTACTACATAACGCATGTTGTGCTGTACAGAACTTCGCATGCAAAATCCGATTGCTGAATTTAACTCAGACCAAAAAATGTGCCAAGGAAAACAACTATCTTATAGATTAACTGAACTTTTTATAAGACAAAGAGAACTTTCGAACAGCAACACAGATGGTGGAAGAGCGATTGAAATTGGTGGAATGAATCGGATTTATGAATTGCATTTTATTTTGTACGTGGATAATATTAACATATAACCAAAACAATGGCTATCAAAATTAATGAGCGAGACAAGCTACATTGAACATTTAATTTTCATAACAGCATTTTTTTGCTATGTCAATCCTACAACTTGAGTATCTATAACAGAATTAAGCTCACCCCTGTATTATAAACTCGACATATCCGCGGTGTAAAATATTACATCTTTTACCACGGAGCTTCAATAGCGTGAACGCTTCAGACACAAGCAGGATCTCGAATTGAAGAAGCTGGAGCAGACACCCAGCAGGGATAATTATTAAGGACCCTTACTTTCTTCCGCCCCATTTGTACTGTAACGGATCCTGTAATTAATTTCGAGGGAACACAGAAGGGGAGCTCAGAGGCTCGCCCAAAAACTGAAAGGCTTTGAAGACGCTGTCATTTACAGCTCTGCCATCGATTGTTAGGGTGTCGCGAGACGGCACCCTGCCGCTCGCTAGACCTCCTCGCTTACACCACACAACCTGCAATTTGCGGTCCTGCATGGCGCTGGATTTCACGTTCAATTTGTGGCGTTGTACCTCATGACTTGAAACGCAATTTTTTCTGTGTTAAATTGAATTTGCTTAGTTCCGTAGCATGGGTAGTCCAGAAAAATCGATTTAAAAGGTTTTGTGCCGCAAGCTGTGTATCTACGACGATGTTAGTTGTCTAAAAATTCTGCCCTAGTTTCCGATACAATGTTTCTAGCGTAATGGAAAACTCTATGTAGCTACTGAGCTACTGTAACGAAACCCTTCAATACAAGGACACTCTGAAGTTCCATCAGAGTTTGATAGTACACGAGTATTGTAAAAAAAAACTGAAGTACTGGTTAGACTTGTCTGGTGAGAAAATTGGTTGCAACAACGGAGGACCAAACGTTTCAGGTTCAAATGATAAAATTTATGAAAAATTATGAAAAAATTAGAATAATTATACGCTAATTTACGCTTTCTACATAGCTAATAAAATAAAGTATGGACCTGGGTTTTCACGAAGCGTCAGCAAAGAAATCAAGCGGATATCTACTTCGAACACTTTTTTGTTAAGATTTATGCGTATCTACTGCTACAAGCCAGCAGGATACGATTGTTCTATAGGAAAAAACAGGCTAAGTTAAAAGACATCGTTTGCCTGCTATCCAAGTTGAAATCTAATCTAATTTAGTTTAGTGAAGCAAAGTATTGCGAATAATCAGAATAAACTTTATCTCAGGGAGGTTTCCCATGTAGTTATTTCATTGAATTTTATACAGAAATGTACATCGGAATCATTTTTAGTGGTATAGCCATAGTAGCAACTTCAACATTAAACTGGAAGAGAGAAAAATAAGTCATTTGGAAGCAAGGTCAACGAACAGACGTGCGATTCAGAAGTTAAAAAGGTTATTCGGAGGTGAGGACTGTTGTGCATTTTCATTACTTGGTAACCAGAGTGCGTAAAATATTGATCATAGTACTCGTATGTTATATTTTAGTCTAAAACTCCCTAGCCAAAATACAGACGACCGTCCGTTTAGTGTGAACTTGGGAAACTGGGAATTTTTGCACACGGTTTGTTCTCACTAAGAATCCCTTGTGCATAAAAAAACAAGTTACGAAGGAAGTGGAATAAAAGACAAAGAAGAGAATGGAAAAAGGCACAGGAACGGAAGTCTGCGAAGTTGGCACGAAAGAGACAAGTCCCGTAGGTGTACCACAGCTGAGACAACCTAACAGTATCTCCGATGAGGGGCGCCAGTTCCCGTAGCATCGGATAGACAAATCAAACTCACCTAAGGCTATTGTGTATCTATCTTATGCTCCTCGGCGGGCTTCCGTAGTTCAAATAAAGTCAAATTTGAGAAGTTTTTCGGCAGTATATCAGTCACCTGGAAATCGTAACTTCAGAAGTGTCGAACATTAATTAATTCTAGGTCAGTGTTCACCCCCCACAAACCAAAGCATGGGGAACTTCGACAGCCACTGAACTAGGCAATGGAAGCTATTTTTGATAATTCGAAAAAAAGATGGGTGGAAACATGGAGTGAATGAAAATGTTCTAAAGAAGAGATTTAAAAATAACCTTGGTATGGGATATAGTAATGGAAGATTATTGCTCACCATAATCTCGAATGAAATCATAGAAAAAATTATTTCGCAGTGGAAAATAGGATCGGCTTTCTGGATGCAAATTCATTGTCTGTCCTGTCAACTAAATTTGTTGGTGAACTATCACCGGCATTTCCTGAGGGTCACAAGCTCGAGTTGAGCTCGCAAGACTGGTACTGAACTGAAACATTCGTATTCGATTTTTATAGCGAAAAAGTGGTGTTTGACCGCATAATGGATAACAACTTTACATAGTAAACTGTTATACCGAAAAAACAATGAGCGCGAAACTTTTTCTACATTTCACTAACTTGTGAAGAAAGGGAGTGAATCAGTGGCATTGATGAGATGAAGGCACCTTTCAGAGACATGACGAAATTTTTTGACGGAAAATCAATGGTATGATAAACTTCACATAAACTTCAGATTAGATTAGTCGTTAGTTTTAGCCTCCCTACCCGCAGCAACAAATGCGATCCAAAGAGAGGAAGGAGGAAGGCACCATTTANGTTGGCACGAAAGAGACAAGTCCCGTAGGTGTACCACAGCTGAGACAACCTAACAGTATCTCCGATGGGGGGCGCCAGTTCCCGTAGCATCGGATAGACAAATCAAACTCACCTAAGCCTATTGTGTATCTATCTTATGCTCCTCGGCGGGCTTCCGTAGTTCAAATAAAGTCCAATCTGAGAAGTTTTTCGGCAGTATATCAGTCACCTGGAAATCGTAACTTCAGAAGTGTCGAACATTAATTAATTCTAGGTCAGTGTTCACCCCCCACGAATCAAAGCATGGGGAACTTCGACAGCCACTGAACTAGACAATGGAAGCTATTTTTGATAATTCGAAAAAAAGATGGGTGGAAACATGCAGTGAATGAAAATGTTCTAAAGAAGAGATTTAAAAATAACCTTGGTATGGGATATAGTAATGGAAGATTATTGCTCAACATAGATTAGATTAGTCGTTAGTTTTAGCCTCCCTACCCGCAGCAACAAATGCGATCCAAAGAGAGGAAAGAGGAAGGCACCATTTAGTATGGAGTTAAGGAAACGCGGAATCTTCGCAGAAAGGGCATAGAAACAGTAAGTTGTGAAAGAAGATTATGAAACAAGGCCAAAGTTGAAGAAGAAAGTAGTAGGTGCTGAAAAACAGGACAGCAGTGAACCGAAAAAGGTGGTCCTTAACATAACAAAAACATTTCATTTCAACAAAAAAGAAAGCCTACCTAACACTCAGCTCGGGCCCTCACATTGTCCCCCTGGGAGCGCTAATTCCCATAGATCCAATAATTGTATCCCCCTGAGGGGATTGCTCAACATAATCTCGAATAAATCATGGAAGAAATTAAATCACAGGTGAAAATAGGATCGGCTTTATTGATGCAAATTCATTGTCTGTTCTGTCAACTAAATTTGTTGGTGAACTATCACCGGCATTTCCTGAGGGTCACAAGCTCGAGTTGAGCTCGCAAGACTGGTACTGAACTGAAACATTCGTATTCGATTTTGATAGCGAAAAAGTGGTGTTTGATCGCATAATGGATAACAACTTTACATAGTAAACTGTTATACCCAAACAATGAGCGCGAAACTTTTTCTACATTTCATCAACTTGTGAACAAAGGGAGTGAATCAGTGGCATTGATGAGATGAAGGCACCTTTCAGAGACATGAAAATTTTTGACGGAAAATCAATGGTATGATAAACTTCACATAAACTTCATGAAACTGGCATAAAATTATGCATTTTAGCAGCTACGCAATGTGACACGTTATAAAATGACATTAATACAACGGAAAGTAGATGTTTGTTTAAGCCACTCTAACGCAACAAAGGCGTTCCATAGAGAATAAGGCACCATTCATATTTCAGGGAACTCGGAATTTGTGATCATGGTGCATAGAAACAGTAAGCTGAGAAAGAAGTTCCTGAAACCCGAATAATTAGTTGAAGAATAAATTCGTCGTCGGAGTTGGGAAAACAGGACACCAGTGAATCGAAGAAAGATGGTTCACAACAAAACAAAAAACTTGTTCCGTTTAAACAAAAAGGAAGTCTTACATAACCCTTAGCTCGGGACCTCACATATTCCCTCTGGGGATATAATCCAAAGAATTACTCTTGCTAATAAGCATCACAAAATCTGCCGATTGGAATAAAGTATTCCTCGTCTAATGCTCCCGATCCACGACCGCTATGTCAAGAAATATGAAGTTTCACCATTTGAAATTTCAAAAGGGCGGGTGCTAAACATAAAATGGCGAATATCAGCAATTTCATGGGAAAAACGACTATTAAAGTTCAATTACAAAGTAAACAGTTCGTTTTCATGAAGAAGAAAGAAAAGAACGAGACCTACCAAATTATGATGCAAAAAAGATAGCTCCCTGGCGGTCCCCGTTCTAGTTGTGGGTGTAACGGGACCAAAGAGTGGCGCGTGGCCCTCTAAGTTTGCCTTAAAACCACATCAGCTAGGTCCCCTCCCTCCCTTGTTTCGGAGGCGTCCCCTAATTACAGCGGCACCCCTGCGTCACTGCAGCATGGCAGCTAGTGTAGCATCATTCGCAAGAATGAGAGTATCTCAAATTTTAAACTATAAAATGCGCATAAATCATTAAAAATCTAAATTAATCCCAGGGAAATTTCAAAACAATAGCTTGGAGTAAAAAAATTCCTGCTGAAGAGTGGAAAGCAAAATTATTCTAACGGGGAATAGACTTTACTGGTTATCCGAGAATAATACAGATGTTACATATTTTTAAAAATCGAAAATAGCTTGAATTAAGAAATATGTGTTTAACATTGAGCTCAAAAGACAAGAAGAGATCGATACAAGAATTTTATTGGCAAAAAGTTACGGCTCTTGCCCAACAATTTCACACACGCTTTTGTAGTAAATTCAGTCCTTGTGCATGGAAGTGTTGGGAAATAATCGCGGAAAAGTAGAATTTAACGTGCCAGCGGTTCTTTGAAAAAAGAGTTAACAAAATTTCGAGGCAAAAAATAATTTTAACCGCTCTTTAAAAACTCGCTTGTTTTTCCAACGAGACTGAATGTTCGTTTTGTGGAGCTGCCGAATAATGACGCGCGCTCCAAGGAAGCGGTCCTCGTAGGAATTTCCTCCTCGATGCAAATGTAAACTGTGCCGCAGGGAGGAAACAGTTAACGTTTCAATATTTGCAGAGCTCAGCAGTCAATTTGAATAGTAGTTATTTGTATGAAGTTTTGTCATAGAATGAGATGAAAAATATTCAGGAGCACATGTCTTCACAACGTAAAATTATTCTAAAATCTAGCTACAAAGTTCAGGTAACACACGATGATACGAACACATTCAAGTAATAGTGTTTCGCATTATTGCCAAGATGAGCTAGTAGTGTTCACTTTGCTGAGTGATATCACCTATACTTATGCGAAGAAAAACATGGCAAGCTTTCGAGGGAGCATAAAATAGAACACTTTTCCAGGAACCCACATTCGAATTCGATGTTTTGCAGGGACAGAAAGAATTTATTTCTTCTGGAGGGAGTTTATTGCTCTAAAAACATCTCGCTCATACCTGCAGCCAAGCTATACGGCAGTAAACAGCTCACAGGATCTATAAATACGAGAAGCCGTCGCGATTGCTTTTGTTGTATTACTTCTTCATGGGATAAAGGCCTCGACAAATTGCGCTGAACAATGCGATGTGACAAAGCAGAAGGCGATAAAAACTTGCAGGGTTCTCTCTCGGTATAATTGCAGTTGGAGTGTCAGAACAGTCCTGGCAGTAATTCGCTTCAGAGCACATAGTGCGCTGACAAAAATTCACTGAACAAATAGCGCAAGCAGATATTCACTTGAGAGCAAGTAGTGCTGGAAGTAAAATATTGATAGTAAATAGTGGTGGCAATAAAATACTTGACAGCCCATCCTAAACACTAAAACCTCCGAACTTGCCTGTAAGGTAGAAGTTCGGAGAGCAGAACGTCAAACATTTAAAGAGAGCGGCGACAGCGTTGCATGTTAACTAACT
The DNA here is from genome assembly GCA_014220935.1 of Platorchestia sp. MABIK. Classification (NCBI taxonomy): domain Eukaryota; kingdom Metazoa; phylum Arthropoda; class Malacostraca; order Amphipoda; family Talitridae; genus Platorchestia; species Platorchestia sp. MABIK. The sequence goes on along the minus strand of JACJUY010001028.1, from coordinate 119,121 downwards.
CATGTACTGTTTCGCATGGGAAAGCATATAAGGACAGTATGCACATAAAACCCTACCAAACGGATTGACTAGATTAGCCTAGTTAATTAAGCCGTTACAACCGCAAAAAAGACGTTCCAAAGAGTAGAAGAATGGAAGCACAATTTAGCATGGAATTGAGGGAACGAGGAATCTGCGCACGAGTTAAAAACGAAGGCTAAGAAGCAAAACAAAATTTGAAAAAAGAAGTCAGATATACTCAAAACAGAACTACAAAGAATCAAAAAAAGATGGTCCTTAACAAAACAAAACAAAAAAATAACTTAAAAAATAGCCGACCTAACTCAGGACGCGACCTCACGTTCTCCCCACATGGGATTGCCAATTTACATAGATATGAAAGTTGTATCTCCCAGAGGGGCAATTTAAATGAATATTATTACGTTTTTATTGCTCGGGAAGTGTTGGCATTGCTTGTTAGAATATTTTGATACTTGTACGACGTTATGGTCTCCTACTTTTAAAAACAATGATTGTAATGCAGAAGGAAGGAAGTCTCTAGAAAGTCTCCTTGTCCCGTAATATTTGTTCGACGAAACCTTTCTTCATTTTCAAACGTCAATTCTTCATTATGTATTTTCTTTGAAACGTTACTCATTGTATAATACAATTTCGTCGAGCTTTCAGACAAGTAGCTTACATTTTTATATGAAAAAATGGATTGTAATGATACGCATCATCTCACATCTTGCAGTTAAACTGTATTAACGGCTAACATTTTTTTTACTACATAAAACGAATTATTAATATCGGTTAGAAAGGGTTAAATGCAACTAAAAGTAAATGTGGGTGAATTTTTGGGTTCCCAAAAATTGTTTCTTCAGAACAAGGACGTAATGTCCCTTTTTAGTTCAAATTCATAGCCTTGTCTCGGATACAAATTTAACTTAGCCAATGTCAAGAATATCACTGAAGGCGTTATTAGATTGGATAAGTTAGTTTAACACGATCGCTTATGAGGTACCGGGAGCAGAACTTGATATTTACCGAAAGCTTAGTTGCTAATTGACCACAATAGCGTACCGCTTTTGAATTTACACTAACTGCCGATATCACTTGCCCTGAAATAATAGGCGGCACACTAGCCCTTCAGTAAAATCAATAGATAAATAAATTAATTCCTCCTTTCCTTAGAATTTCCATAGGTTATTCTTCTCTGATGGGTATGATTGATTGATTATAAGAAAGTTTTAGCCTCCCTTTACTTCGACGAAGATGTTCAAAGAGGGGAAGGATGAAGGCACCATTTAGTAAGGAGTTGAGGGAACGCGGAATTATTGCACAAGGTGCATAGAAACGGTAAGCTAAGAAAGAAGCTGATGAAACAAGAAAAAAGTTGAAGAAGGAAGTAGTAGGTGCTGAAAAACAGGACAGCAGTGAACCGAAAAAAGATGGTCTTTAACAAAACAAAAAACCTATTCTGTTTCAACAAAAAGAAGGCCACCTAACATTCAGCTCGGTACCTCACATAATCCCCCTGGGAGCGCTAATTCCCCAAGATACAATTGTTGCATCCCCTGACGGGCTCCTTATCCGCAACTAATGCGTTCTCGGGAATGCAAAAAGGAGTGACCATTCAATTTGGGTTTAGAAGACCGGAAATTTAAGCACAAGCAGTGTTCCCATGCAAGATACTCAGCAAATAGCAGCAAGTAATTAAGGAAGGGAAAAAAAGACATAGAAGAGATAACGAAGACGGTTTGAATGGGGAAAGCAGCAAAGTAGAAGCACGAAAGATAGAAGTCCCAAAGGCCACTCAACAGCTGTGGTCACCTAACGGTAAATCTTCTGAAGACGCTAGTTCTAATAGCGTATAATAAACCAATCTAACTAGCCTAAGCCCATTGCTAATTCAATGCTACACTCAACGGAGTAGGAACATTTCAAAGTTATTAGCACAAAAGATATAACAGTGGAAAAACGGTGCCAGCACCAGTTCATCATAGCAGTCACCTGGCTAAGTGCTGCCGCAGACGAGCATTACCCTGACTTCTGATATTCGTTGATCTCGCCATTTTCACAACGGCGTCGTAGTTTCACAAATTTTTCCCCTTCCTGGCTTAAACGAATGGAAGAAAGCATATTCATGTTGAGCTACGGAGAATATTAAGGTTTCAGAACTTATGGAAACTTTATATCCCAGACGCAAGAATGTCACATGTAGCAGGAGCTTTGCCAGTAATTTCTTTTGAGTGCTTTGGTCAACCTCTCCGACGCTTTAATTGAAGCGCAAGTTGAATTTAAAAGCACTTGGACGTTGCAGGTACTAAGTTCTTTATCACTTCATCACAAACTCTTAAAGAAAATTATCATTGGGGTCAGTCGTCAAAACTTCACAAGCCTTGGATTATTAGGGAGCAGTAGTTAGTTTTTTAAGCGAATTGGTAGTAGATAGCTGTAGTTATGCATCCCATTGTGCTTAATTTGGTAAATGTCAAGGAAAAGGTACTAATCGATTTTCGAATTTTTTTTTCTTCTATCACGCTAATGAGATTGAAATAAACGACTTTTCGTCTATGTTCTTTCCGGGGGAAATGAGTATTTAACGAGTTATAGCGGTAGGTTACTTACCGCAATTCTAGTCTTTGAAGCGGGAGAAATTGTTCTGAGGGGAAGACTACAATGAACTCTCTCTTCCAAAGCGCTTGAATGATCGTTAGGTTGCGTTAAGTTACGTTAGGTTGCCTTAACTTACTTTAGGTTACGTTAGGTAAAGTTGGGAAAGGTTAGATCAGTTCAGTTTCGTTATGTTACCGCTGTAACTCGATAAAAACTCATTTACCCCCAAAAGTGCATAAAATAAAAGTTGCTTATTTCGATATACTATGATTCAAGCAACAAAATTATGAAAATCGATTTGTACCTTCTAAACATTTACCCTCAATTTCAACGCAAATTATTCGCTTTCAAACTCCAAACATATTTTGAAGAACTATGGAAATTTTTCACTCCTTCGAGAATTAAATTTTACAGCAATGCATAATCAAGACCAAAATTTCATGTACGTTTAAACTGACTGGTCAATTATTGATTTTAGGCCTTTCATAGAAATTAATAATTCTGTTCCAAAGACTCACTAGAGGAACACATTCAAAAACGTTTTACACGAATGACATTCTGCTCGCTGATGCGTTATTTTTGAGATATAGCAATAATTACGTTCAGATAGGAATAACATTATATGGTCGGTTGCTTAGTCGCCGCTTTGTTGGGTCACGCCCACTTTTCTGGCGGGAGACGCGCACTTCTTGGGGCGAAAATAACAGCCTCGGTTTGGGTAAGCTATTTTAGCATGATTTATGTTATTTTAGGTTAGTTTATTGAACTAACCTATCCCAACCTTGCCCATCGTTACGTTAATACCGTATTAGAGCATATTTACGTGTCCATTCCTTCACTTTTATATACGACGTTCTTATAACTTCAAAGTTGAATAACTCGAAAATAACGCATCAGCGAGCAGAATGCCATTCGTGTTAAACGTTTTTAAATGTGTTCCTTTAGTGGTTCTTTAGAACGGAATTATTAATTTCCGTGAAAGGCCTAAAATCAATATTGACCAACTGACTTCAGTGGAACCAATACCATGATGGTTCTCCATTTATCGAAGGGACTGAAAACGTTGAATTAATCGATACTGTAAACGTAGGAAAACTTGAACTAACACCTAATCTTATCCGATTATGTTAACAAAAGCTATATTTTCCAGATAATGATCTTGTTCGTGAACCCAACTTTTTCCTTTTTTCACTTTTCACTGTTTTACACTAATTTCTAGTTGAAAACCAAGTTGGATAATAGTGAATTTATTGAACGAGGAGCAACTGTTTATGATAACTGCCACTCACCCATTCGCAGTTCGAACACCATCGTCGTTGCGACTAGCTCCCTCGGCACTGCACAGCTGCTTTATAGTTGTCGAGCTGCTCATGTTAACGTCGAAGAAACACTTAGTAAACTACAACCATTGCTAAAACTTTTTCAATAGGCTTCCTTACAGAACGACCAGCCTGAGGAAATCTGAGGCCCGAGAGATCGTAACATTTCAATGCTGTGTGTGACAAAACACTTGCGGAGACCCCAAACCGATCTTCTTTGTCTCTTGAGTCGCTTAAGGTATCGCTGACGATTCCAGTGGAAGCACTTTTCTCAATTCATTTGAACTTCTTCTCATTTTGAGGTGGCTGTTAATTATTTCTGGTGAGTTGAATTCATCTCAAACCTTCCAGATATATCCCAGTTGCACGGATCACGTCATTTTAATAATTCAATCATTTATAAATAAGTTTTTATGGCTTACATGTATTAGCGAAGGAAGTCCTCTTATCTGTAATAAGTTTCATTTCTATTTAGTGATAACAAATCGGTATAGTGTTGAATAGATTTATTTTTGGGTATAATAAACGACCTAGGATATTAAGGTAAAAATTTCGTAAAATTGTCGTTCAGATTTGAAACAAAAACTTACACTTTGAGAGAAAATTATTTTAATTTCATAAGCACAAGGACAAGATACTAAGGAATCTTTGTAAGATGAAAGCTCTTGGCCTGACACGCCATTCTAGACGCTGCTCTGATGTGGCTGGTGAGAACGCTTCTTTGAGCTACCAAACTGGAGAGTGAACACGTAGACTTGTGATCGCTTGCCAGGAGATGGATGCATTTCGTTTCATTCAAGTGTGCTTCTGTGTGGCGCTGCAGCTCAGGCGTAATTCTGTCCCTGCAGCTACCTGCTTCATCGTCTGTTGTTAGAGCTCAAATCTATCTTCAATTATTTGAAGCCTGGGTATCCGTCCTAGTAAAATACCAGAAAACGTTTCTGAGTGGATAAGATTGCGTAGTTTAACGTAAGTGTAGGAGCGCTCAGAATGTGTGCGTTGGATGAAAGATGAATGAAATTCAGAGGGATTGCATTTTTTGAACGAATATTTTGCTAGAACTGTATGGTAGTAGGAAATACGACTACTTGAAGCACTGTCTATTATCACTCAATTTTTATAGGCGATTGACGAAACATTCAAATCGTTTGCGAAGTTAATCGTTCAGCCTATTCCAAAGCAGTAACTTACTAATTAAATCAAGAACTTTTAAAGGCGTCGAAGTCATTGCATTTGAGTACAGAGTTCAGAAACGAAATGCAATTGCACCGTCGAAGCGCAGAAATAGGGAAATAATGTAATTAATTTACTGCATATGAAGGTGAAATTTAATAGCAGATGAAATAAAATTAACAAGTGGACATTCATTTTAGTTGGGCTTTCTCTAATTGTGTTAAGAGTATGCCTGCATCCTTCTATTTTAACGCTTCGAGTTATGAATTTGATTATGGATAGAAATTAATTAAATTGTGCTGCTAAGCCAATTTCAGCGTTTTATCAGAAGATACGACTAAAAGAAACTATACCGACACTACATTTATACGAAATGAGGGGAAATCATCTATAAATCATTGCAAAGGATTGCACAGAGAAATGAGAATTTCGGTAATAGCCAGATGATTTGAGGCCACGCATTAGGTCCGACAAGATTGACATTATCTAATCAGCATGCAAATCAAGTTAGGGTGCAGTGACTTCGTAAAAGCCTTCGGGGAGGCAAATTTGCTAGCAAAAACAAGAGTCGCTGATTGACCGCCGTCTGCGACCCACAAATCGCCGTGGGAATATAAATGTTCATGGCTACCTGAAAATTGCGCAATTTTTTCAGAAGCGCTGGGCTTTTGTGGTAAACGTGGCCTACATTATTCGTGTCCAGCTCTAGTTAATTGCCAATCGTCGGACTTAATTGCCGTGTCGATGAGAAATGCCCCGCTGGGGCTGTGCTTGCTCCTGCGCTCATTTTTCCGTACATGTCCGTTCAATAAAGTTCCAGTCTATTTTTTGATGCGGGCGCTTAGAAACATTTTTTCAGAAAAATTCGGTTTTAGAATTAAACTTGGCTCTCCATTAAATGAGGCATTCACAATTTGGAATGTATGATGAGTTTCAATACGTTGAAAATTGAGAGCAATGCTCCAATATCGTTCACTTTTCCAGCATTGCCTAAAACGCGGTGGAATTATTAACTGAAATACTAGAAATTCATGTGTACTAAATATTCTGATCTAATAAGTGGCAAGTTTTCAAGTTAGAACAATAATTCACGCGCGAAAGTTTCAGCAAATAAAATTTGGGTTCCGCCATTTTCATATATTGTGCGTTTAGAGTAAATTTTGGATTTTATAAATTATATTACTCTCCGAAAACAGGAATTTATGGTCATTAAGTAGTGTTTAGGTATCAAGCTTACTAGTTTGGAATAGGGCTGGCACACCGTGTAATAGACTATCCGTGTAATATTATACTGATTCGCTTGCCAGAAAATTCTTCGCTTTTCCTGTGGAATGATTATTTCTTTCATGTGGAAAGGGTTAACTGCTTGCTTATATTTTCATGTTTTGAAGTGCAATAGAATGTAAAAATACCATTAAAATCGATTTAAATTGAAATAAACTGCTATGCTAAATGAAATTCGCGGATAAATGAAACTAGACTCCCATACTGGAAGAGATATTTGCTCGTGTTCTAGAAAGCATTTAATTTAAAATTCACACTATTTCGACAAAAAAATAAATTTTGCTAACTTTTTCCATCAATATACCTGAGTGTTTAGGAATAAGTAAGAAACTCACATATTTTTTGAGTGTACGGCACGTGAAGTGAAATTGTAGTTTTTGAGTGGAAAATATGTTGAGGCTTGTCTAAAAGGATACAAACGACAGGTTACTATCGCGACGGCTAGTTTTTACGCCTCCTGTACACTTGTACGTTTTTATGCCTCTTGTGCGTGTTTTTATGCTCCTTGTGCGTGTGTAAGTTTTTATGCATCTTGTGCATGAGTAAGATTTTATGCCACTTGTGCATGCGTGAAAGAAGTTTGGATTCAATCGAGTCGCGTTACTCTGATGGTATATATCAGTCTCATACAAGGGAAGCATTTTACGAATTGTCACAAAAAATCAACTCTACTGCATTAGATAGCTTTAGCTTTCAAACACCAGGTAGTTTGTTTAGATTACCACAAACGGGAAGCAAACATCGGACAGGTTATTTGAAAAGTAATTTTCATTTCTTGAAAACATTTTTAGTGAAAAAAGCGAGTGCAATTGCACAGCGGGAGCGATTCCCATCGAAATAGTTTACAATAACGAACAAGCGGACAGGCTAAACTGACTCAAATGTGGCATGTATGGCCTCACCGCTGCAAATTTATTTCGTTTGAAAATGAATTTTTTATACCGCGATAGCTAAAATTGTCGTTGTGAAGCTGAATTTTGAAAGGCTTTCTCAAGCCATCAGTACACATACAAGTATTAAAATCTCAAATCAATCATGAAATGAAGACTGGATGACGTTTGTCGGTAGTTCAAGAACACACGAAGATCGACGGCATTTCATTGCAATGAACCTCACGCCGTGTCTGCAATCCCCTCAAACACTAAACATTATCTCAAACATCTTTCCACGCCAGAAAAATACGGATCTCGTTCCCTGGCGCACCGTTCGCAGTCCGCATTTCTGTACTTTATGTTCCTCATTCCACTAAACGTTGCACATCCCAGGGCTGTGTTCTCCCTCATGAACCCCAGCGAAGGCCCTTGAATTATCTGCCCTGAACGAGCTGTCAAGAATATGGCAACTGCGAGACGCCAGGCCTTGCAGAAGCCCTTTGTTGGAAAGCTCTCCATACGCGCACTCTCAGATAAAAAGCGCCCTAGATGTCTGCGCAAATGATACTGCTCTTACTGTGGGTGCGAGAGTTTTGCCCAGATGATGGATACATTTAGGAGTAACTGAGAGAGCTCGTTTTCTTTCATGAAAATTGAAATATATTTGCACATTAGAATTAAGACGGAGGTAAATGCTTGTTTGTAGTTCATTCTGATAGTTCTTAACGAAACTAAATTCAGCTTCTTATGGTGAATTTTGGTGATAGAATTAAATTCATGGAATTAATTTTCCGATCCGTGAGTTAGGCAAACGGGGAAATCAAGCCCTGACTTCAGCACACAATATGAAAAGTTGGGTCCATTTTTGTAAGTCATATTCACTATCGTATTGTTGCTTTCAATATTTCGAGAAGAGAGTGGTGGCAAGAACTCAACCACATGTCTTCCGAGAGCTTTGCGACATCAGAATAACCAGACTATGCGGGACTGCACAATTGAGGCTCAGAGTTGCACATTGCCTAAGTCGGATCTCATAACGCGATGACGCAGCGCAGTGTGGCAGTTTTTGTATCCTGAAAAGGAGATCACGCAGTTATTCCCCTCAAGGTATTTCTGATTTCTCGCATTCTTGCTAAAAATTTTTCAACTGTGTACGAAGAGCGCTTCACAGGTCACGATTGCGCCACTATTGGTCTTAAACAGCAACAGAAACGAGAATTTTCGAGCTTAAATACACAGAAACGCTTTTTTAACACAAAAGAAATGAGTATTTGTGGCAGAAGATATTTGTGCTAAAATAACACTTCATTGCGTCTATTAAATGCACAGAGTCGTACAAAGGAATAATTCATGAATGCTGTAGCTTGTACGTAAAAACCATTAAATAACGATTTGTGACAATTGCAATTCGATACTGTTTTCACCAGATAAACTGGTAGAAATTACAGTCGAATCCTTCATTATCATCATCTTTAACATTTGACACCGCATGAACTTCTCATGAGAACACTTATCCTACATTTTAGCGTAAATGACAAGTTTTGCACTTTGTATCCCAACTTCTGTAATCATCACGTTTCACCTATAAAATCACCTATGAAATGAACACCATAACGTTCCAGTAATTTTATTTGACCGAGTAAAGCACCGTGCACGAGTACAACAGCTCGCTACTTCCCCGAAACGAGCAAGAAAATGAGAAAATCGTGTACTGCGTTGACGAATTGCGGTCGTAAAAGACATGCGTCAGCATGAAACGCCCTTGATTTAGCCGGGCAGGTACGCGAAATAAGGCTGGATCCATGAAATTATCTTTGGACAAATGAAATTATTCATGAAATTACCTTTGGCCACAAAGTTAGATTGTTTTAAACTTATTTGCTACGGTCAGCATGCTATGTTATGCAGCCCGCTGAGCACTGTACTTAGCGAAAACTACTGCGCTCATATCAGTCAATCGAGCACTAAGTGGGATAGCAAATCAGTTCACGCTATAAAATGGCATGAATTTCAATGTGGAAGAGTTGCAATGCATAGGAATGGTGAACGGAGGGAAAACAAGTATACTTTCAACGGAAAAGAAAAATTGTACACATATGCATGGGAAATTGTAACTACTGATTAATGTTATAACCAATGTTTCTATTAGTGCTGTTTTTAAATGTAACATTTGAATCGTTGAAAGGCATTTGATAATATCTGACTAGATTGTGATGTGAAAATGGGAAATAATCTGAAGATCTTTGACAATGTTATAAAAAGTAGCAGCAAGCAGCGTCGAATTATAAGAGATTACAAATTTCAGTTCAGTTCGCTTTACGTCTGACCACTTGTGGAATATGTATCGGAAAAGTGTGTAAACTCAAGTTCAAAACTAACAACTGCTTCAAATATTCTCAGTTCTTCCTCAAAGAACACCAAATTTAGGCAATAACTTCATATCTGAAGTTTAACCGAGTTTAAACTTTTCCGGAGCGCACTCGATAAAATATATTCTAATTTTCATGATGCGTTTACCGCTCGAAGTTCAATGATGCAATCGCAGTCAAACTTCGCTTGGGGAAAACTTCACAAGCAGATAAGAACTTAAGCTTAAGTTGACTTAAGTATAAGATGACAAACTTAAGATGGAAACAAACTTCAGATGAGAATTCTGTTCATGTAAACGTGAGCGTGCACTCTAGAGGGATGAGAAGACGATATTAAGGGGGTGTGAGAAGTCATTATGGCATTTTCCTAATTCAACCCAACACGTTTGGTCATAACATCCTGCACACATCAGAAGGAAAGTCATACTGCATCTGAGATGAATAACGACAATCGGGAAACACGACTATATAATTGAGCATTGCATTTGTGATGCTAATGAGTACTTCTCTCAGACTCTCTCGTGCCGCCTACACCGATCCCAAAGCGAGTTCCAGTGGGAGGAATCATGCTCCGAATTCTACATCGAGTTCCGAGAGAACTTGGTCGCCAGCATGGCTATTAATGTCGGGGTGATAGAATACCTGTTATTATTGTCAGCGAACGATAGCCTCTATTATGAAGCACTATCAATGTCATTTTTCCAATCATCTTGTACATTCCTATCCCATGCCTACTTAATGTGGTATACAATTAAATGATGAAATATTTAAAAATTGTTGGGGTGATAGAATACCCCTGTTATTGTCAGTGAACGATAGCCTCTACTATGGAACACTACCAATATCATTTTTCCAATCATGGTGTATATTCCAATCTCATGCTTGCTTTGTGTGCAATACAATCAAACGATGAAATATGTGCTCACGGTGAAATGAACGTTGTACATATTATCGCGACTTTTAACTCCGCTACGCCTTCGTGTCCCATTCACGGTTGATTTCTTGCTCGTTCAGAATTTTTGTCGCTTTATCCCTTCACAAATTTTGCGCATGATTCAAATGTTCACGAGTGCATTCGTGAGTCTCGATTTTTAATTTTTGAAACTTTTTTTCGGATAGATTTTCAGAAATGAATGCACCAGCTTTGAAGTTGAAATGGGCAGTGGGCGACGTCGTCATGTGAAGACTGCGATAAATTGGGCGTACGTCGTTATTTTCGCACATACGAGAGCAAATGTTTGCATTTGCTCTTTCTTTATAACGATCTCAGAAGTGTATTAATAGCATGACAGGAGCAATATGATTTTTAATGGTTGTTGTAGCTCAATATTCACAGCTCACGTGATTTAATGTACTGTGCTGTCCTTGATGTGATCCACAGTCATGATAATGGTCATGGTCATGATAAATTGGTAAATAAATTGATTTATTTTTCACAAGATCTTTTCTGCTAACGTAAATGAAAAAATTCTTGGGACCACTTGGTTCATATATATGCGTCACGTTTATCTACTGGTCCACAACAGTCAAATCGTATTCTGACATTGATGACTTCACTCGAAGTGAATGAGAATGAAATCACTATTTTTCAGAACACGGACCTGTAGAACCTCATTTTCGCTATTAAATACTTCGGGCGGTTTTGGGAGTCTTTTAAGGTTCGAAATTTAACCCACTGAATATCTTTTCACGCTGCATAGACCCAAACTTTCTTGCTATATTTTGCCTGAGTGAGCACTTCAGATTTATGCCTATTCAAAAGCGTGTCACTCGGACACATGTTAATTCCCTCAACCGAAAGCACATCCTCAACGAGAGGAGTGGTGGCACCACTTACGTGCTAGATATTTAAACGCCTGTTGGATACCCATATTTTTTGATTTTGTTGCATCTTCTTTCTCATATTTTTATAAAAAATTAGTGCTATTAAACCCTTTCTTACCAGTGAAAAATGCTATCAGTCTATGAGGGGCTTCATGAATTTTTCAACTGCCGCATAGACTCACTTCGAATGATTAAATGAGTACAGCAGTTCTTTATTTTACCTTAAAATAATGTTCAATGAAGGAAGATGGAAAAGTACAATGCAAAAACGGAATGTCTTCAGTTTTGAGAACTAATATAAAAAGGGGCCCCGATTCACTCGGTAGTGTAAATCTAAGCAAAATAAAAATAATTGATCACCATTCTTTCCCGAAATTAATATAAGTGTATCCATGCATGTGACGCTTGACATAATTGACTATGCTTCTAAAATTCAGCCCGCGTTACTCAATATGAACACATGTAGATGTAACATAGCCTCGAGAAATTCTTGATTAAATGACACCATGCATTATGATAACGCTATCAAGATGAAGAAATGGCCGTATACTCACCCACATTCGGCCTCGGTAGATGGCCGTAAATAGAGTGTTACCTAGGGTAGATCAATCATTACCACCTCAGATCGTGGGAATGAGCATAATGTTCACGCGAAGAAAAGATTAATTACAGTCAACAGAGTGATAGCAGAACAGACCAGCTCATACGGCCATAGATTTTCGTACGAAAGTTCAATGACAGCGCAATCAACCATAGTGAAGCAATTCAACTTCGAAAGCAAACTGCTGTACGTTTTTACACCTCATTGACAGAAAGCAATTGCTAACGGAATCAAACAACTACAAAGCCATGAGTGTCAGTATTCTTGTTTTTGTTTTATGATTGCCGTCAGAAATACACGGACGACAATACAAGAACTGCCGCCGCATTTGTCTTGACTCTGTTAGGCCGCCGTCACATGGAGACCAAATGGTTACGTTTCGTCATAATCATCTAAAGTCAGTGGCACTAGTCGGTCTGTCCAGGGCCACGAAACAATCAGATTTCAGCCTTAGTTTGACCAAACTGGTCCCAAACTAAGGCTGAAATCTGACTGTTTCGTGGCGCTGGACAGACCGAGTAGTACCGCTGACTGTAGATGATTATGATGAAACGTTACCATTTGGTCTCCGTGTGACGACGGCCTAACGGTTTTCGCCATCAGAGGCCGGAGAGCGCTGCCGGGCCAGTCGTAACACCAGTGAAATGAAAGCTCAGTTCTTAGAGTAATTGAAGACTTGAACGTAAATAGCACACAAAACTTAAACCTTAATTGAAATTAAAATTTAGATGTTCTATGCAGAAAAATTGTGATTGCGTTATTTTGTACTGTGGTATTTTTATATCACTCAATATTAGTACTTTTAAATTGCTCAATATACTGTTGTCATTTTACACTGTTCATTACGTTATTTTAATTCTATATAGATTAATTTGCTCTAATAATTTTCCCAAGCTTAATATACTGTGGGGGTTAAGTTCGTTCAAGATAAGCCTGGCGGGAAAATAAGGGTTAGATTTTATTTCGTCCGGAAACCGAAACCTGAAAAGATCAAAGTCCTATCGTTTATTTGTTTGATTACAAGGCGTTGCAATTAAATTGCAAACAAAGTAAAGTATGTTGCAATAAATGTGAAATTACACAAGGTAAAACCGGACATGGAAATTTGGCGATCTCGATTAACTTACAACTATGAAAAACTACACTCACCCTAAAACAGGGGTTCATACGGGCACAAAGTACACGGAGCGAAACTAGACATGTAGTGGAATTTTGTGAATTATACCTAGTCTGAAACAGAAATAAGTGCGATGAAATAAATTGCAATTCACTAAATCTTTTTTCTAATTATATGCTTGAAACAAAGTTCAGAAATTTAAATAAGTCTATACAATGAACAACCAACTAATCATATTCTGCGCACCCCAGGCTACGCTGCTTATATGAATTCACCTGATAAGTTGAAAGTCTACTTCGCTTGCGCCTAAGCTGAGTGACTAGTGTTGCCATACACTGCCAAATGAAAGGTTTCGTTTGTTGGGCGAAAAAAAATACATCTCGTTGAAATAGCGCCCCAATACCATCGCGATTTTAGATTACTCCATTCGTTTTGGTAGTTTTACTCCGTTCAATTTACTGTAGTAGTATGATATCGCTCAATTTACCGAAGTATTTTAGCTTCGCTTAATTGAATGTGGTATTTTTCAGTCGCTCAATATACTGTAGTTATCGATAATTGCTTTGAGGCACCATGAGCATATTTAGAGGTCAAAACGTAACACCTTGTTTTTCACTGTAAGGTGCAAAGCTTCGCTGAAAAAAACCCCTATTTAAAAAAAATCCTCCTAGTTAAAATGACACAACTGTCAAACTGTGCATCAAGACGCTCAAAGAGGTTGGGGTATAATTCTGTTACGTATATTTCAAACATAGGACTTTTTTCAACTGTTCTGTTAATACGCACCAGCGTGAAAATCTGGTTGAAATTCAGAGCAATCGTTGTAAAAAATATGTGCATAAACAAGATGTCCATAAAGTCGTGGTGCAATTTAAAATTACTGTAGCTTTGAAAATACGCTAGGTAGAAAAAATCTGCAAACTGAATTTTAAAATTTACTGTATCTAGTTTACGCGTAATTAGTTGATCTTTTGTCAAAAATTTTTTGTGCAATATCAAAGGCTTTGAATCTTGTCTATCATAACAACTTTTCACCCATTGCTTCAACGGAAAAGGTGGTCCATTTCCATGGCCTCCACGTTCCCCAGATTTGACTCCTTTATATTATATTTTACAGGGGCATGCGAAAACAAGAGTGTACGCAACAAGACCTCGTTCCGTGAGAGACTTGAGAGGCAAAATAACTGCTGGGCTTTCTGACATTACTGCAGACCAACCGTTAAATTTTTTTTAAGCGGACTTACGTGTAGAAACCTAAAATGGCTACAATAAATTAATTGAAAAATTTAACTTTTCCTCTTTCAATACCTTTTACAGATTATTTCTATCGTGTATAGTTTTAAAGCTATAGTAATTTCAAACTGCACCACTACTTTATGAATACCGTGTAAATAAAACTCGATGTTCCGAATATATTTGTATTAGTAGATATAATTTTCAAGCGAAGTCATTATCGTACGATAGCTTTATTTAGAATTAAGCCCTATACCATCAGAACGTTGCTGGCATTTATGTTTAATTTGACCTTCACGTGACCACTTTGTTTTTCAAACAAGAATCTAATTTTCATTCAAGATAATTAGGACATGCACACTTAGGATGTTCTGTGCATACGTGGAGAAGAGACCACTTGGAACCATCAGCCCTCTTTTTCCTGTTATTCAATGCCTTTATTTGTTCTAAACGAGATACTTGAAGTGAGCCAACAAGTCTCAACACCCTTACTGTACTCACGTCGTGGGAAGAACGGATCACGAAGAGGTAAAGTAGTAATAGTATGAAAGTAAAATACATAGATAAATGTGCAGTGTATTTTATTTGTTCATGATAAAATGTACATTATGTGAACGTACTTTTGTACATGTGTTGTAATGACAAAAGTAGAAGTATGATTAATTACTGAAGAGTTGTAAAATTCCGGTATAGCATACGGCAACGTTAGTTAAACGTAAGCGTTGCTTCAAAAATTTTGAAGGTGAAACCTTTACAAAATTTTTATAAGGAGCTTAGAGAAAGACGATGTGATTGTGAATCAAGGAAAGGAAAGATGAAAATAAAACTTCTCGCAGATCATGGATGTTAGAGAGATATACATATACTTACCCGCCCGTGTGGCTATACAGAAGAGATAAAGATGAGTGGGGTATTAGTTCCATGCAGGATCTAGTTTTTAAAAAGAACCTAGAAAAATATGAAGTATTCCAGTCTTCTTGAATCTAAATTGTGATATACAACAGATTAGTCCAAGCTCGTCTTATTTTTTATGAACAAACATGCGTATATTGTCATCAGTGTCTGGAACAGTAAAAAAAACAGAAGAACGATGGATATGTCCAGGAATTAATTTATTTAACTGTTTTGTTCAGAGGCGAAAATTCTACGTTAATTCAATCGAATTAAATAATAAAAACTAGAAGGAAAAATGTTCCAGCCGGCATCAAAAAGGCTGTAGAAGTATTCTCAAATTTGAAAGGTCATCTGCAATATGGTGTTCATCGTGGGTAATGCCAACAGGAAGTTACTTCCTAACTCTGATGTCGGTGACAAGCTAATGCCGATGCCAGTCCAATGACAGTAGTTTCGATACCGGTAATATGAGTGCAAAAATACAGGCGTTAAATGGTTAATGTTATCTTACTACGAGTGCTTCCGTGTTTGTACGTTAATGAAGGAAATTTGTTTTTGCACCACGTGTCACTCAGTCATGTCTCAGACCTCGATGTAAGCCAGCAGTGACACGCTAGCACACCAGCTTCTGTGGATGCACTGTTTGTGGATCGTCAAAATTGATGGCGTGGCTCCAAGTTGCAGGTAAACCTCACTTATGAAAACAGTGCTTAAATGAATGCTTCACATGCGAATCTTTCATTTCTCAACTCTTTCAAGTTTTGCAAACCACAGTGACATTGGAATGATTTAAATGAAATCAAAGCAAATTAAAACTCCAAAACAGAAATTTGTAGTCGTTAGGGATACATAGAGCTTGAGTCTCCAGGTTACAGAATACGAGCACAGACAGAGCAAACAAACAAGCGAGCAAGCTACAAATTATAGATCATTTTACTATAGAGTAGGCTAACACCAATCCCAATGCACTTGACGCTGCCTCCCCCCGCATTCCCCCCCAACGCTGTCTCTAATACGAAACTCAGAGCCCAACTACGGCTCCTGGAATGCGATAAAGTTAGAGCGGCGGTATGAGACGTCAGAAGTCTCGATATTCCTGCTATATTTGAGGCCGGATTACTCCGATATTCCCGCAATATTTCCCTCCCCCCACGAGACCTGATCAGTCCAGGCCTCCGATCCTGCTGCCGAGTGGTGCTCGTCAAACAGATTCGGGGCGGCGTGTCGAGAACTTGCGCTCTCTGTGACTCGTTTCTGGTGCGGGCTGTCAATAACTTCTTGGGGTCGACACCTGAGCACCGTGCTGAAGACCAGCTCTGGTGACTCCGTTAGTTTCACGAAAAATGTTTTATTTTCTTCGTATCAAGAGATAAGGTTTACTTTCATGTTAGTAATATTAAATGATGCTTGTATTTTAGAATGTTAATTTCACAATTGAGGTTTCATTTTACCAATACTGAGAGACGTGGTGTGGTTTAATGATGATAATTATAAATGATGCTAGTATTTTAGAATGTTAGTTTCGGGATAGATGTTTTATTTGCCCAGTATTGAAATGTATCTGGATGTTCCATTTTTAGTGATTTAAAATGATGCTCATAATTCAGAATGTTAGTTTCAACTTTAAAGTGTGATTTCCCGGTATTGAAGAGATCTAGTGAGCTTTGATGCTGGCAATTCAAAATACTGATAATAATGACAAATACTTAAGATGAAATTTTTAGAATAATATTTGATTCCTCTAGCATCGAAGAGAAATAGTGTGTTTCAATGACAATAATTTTGAATACGAAAATGAAACTAAGGATTGCAAATGATATTTTCGCTTTTTTTGCATTCATTTTTATGACTTTCAGAGTGTTAGTGTTTTTCAATTTAATAATTTAATCCAGAGTTGTTGAAAACATCGTCGAAATACCATTTAATTCGCTTCCCAGGATCCCTATTGATTGCAAATAGAGTAATTAGAAATTTGTTTTCTCTATTGTAATAGCATACGATCCTTCTTTAATACGTCCGTCATCATCTTTTGTTAAATAATTCTTCCATAAGATTTCTAACACAAGGCTATTTAGACCCGAATAATTTTCCTAAAATGATGATTAACGTTTCTCTCTAAAGTATATTCATGTGGAAGGATTTCATTCAAAACACACTTTAGAAATAGGAATTTGATCAAGACTTTTCGAACAAAAAGTCGAACAGAACAAAATTCGAACAAAAAGTCTTAGATGAACTTGAAGCGCGCACAGCTTCGCAAAGCAACCTACAACGCACAATGGCAAAAGATAGCTTCATCGCACCACACAATATCTAGTTCATAGCATAACATTTTATACAACTTGATATAAGTTATTTTACCCTTTAATGCCCCCGAGAAAATCACGGTCCTCTTTCGATCATAGCCTCAATACATTATGCATCTCGTTCTATTTCTTTCCTGAACTATTCTTCGGAGATCAGTGCCAACTGGAAGTTACTTCCTAACTCTGATGTCGGTGACAAGCTAATGCCGATGCCAGTCCAATGGCAGTAGTTTCGATACCGGTAATATGAGTACAAAAATGCAGACGTTAAATAGTTGATGTTACCTTACAGTTTCTCCGCTCATCTCTCGTTCATTACTTTCTGATTCATTCGCAAGCAGCACCCCAAAAGTTGACTAGTAGTTTAATAGATGATGGAAAGATATATCACTAGAAGAGAGACAGTACAGAAATCCCTGTGAAAATCTGAGTAATCCCTCAAAATAACTCCTGAGCGTTTGAGTCGTGTGTAATCCAACAATACTCCTAGTACATTTTTGCACACCCAATTTGTTTAGCAAATTTCCTCACGAGTACGCTGGGGAATTGTAGCGTTACGATAAAGCGCTTAAGGGTTTTCAGCGATGTCATAAAAATGGATCTCAAGTTTCTCGGTCTGTTGACATTCTATCTATGTAGTACGCTTGTTAGGTCTAACCAAATCTGAGGCCACGAATTTAACGAACGAAAGCTGTTTGCATAGACCCGGAAATTGGTTTTGCGATTCGGGGAAATATTTTCCGTAAACAAAAGACGCCCGCTCTGATTTTTTCCGCTTGGAGAATTTTTTGGGGACTTTTTTTAAGGACAATAAATACATGAGGACTGGAGACGCGCAACTCAAAACCACCTGATAAGCTACTTCCACTCGCAATTTCCTACCAATCAGTCAATGATCACGTCGAAGAAAACAACATCATTTGAAAATGTTCGTCAATGTTCGTTTAAAATAGCAAAATAGCAAAGATTTTTTCGCGTTATCCTCACTTGTGAAGTATTTATAAAAGGAAAGAACGTTATATTATTTTTAGATCGATCTCCGGGCGCAGAAACCAATAAGGTGGGCCAGGTACACCTCTACATTGGGCAAATATGTAAATGCGAGCTCGTGCTGAGTGAATCGAAAACACTTGCTGAACTTAAGATGAGCAAGACAACAAAAATAAGGCTATAAAAAATTTCCCTCAAAAATTCCATTTACAGGTAAAAATTATTGAAATTATTTTCATTTTTTGTTCGAATCTAGTAATTAAGGCAGAAGACAAGAAAATTATTCGTTGCTTAATGGAACATTTTGTATCACTGTTGCTATCAAGGCATTAATATGAACTGAAACCATGTACCTAACTTTTGGATCAGGGTTCATGGTATACGTATTATTTTCTTAAGAAAATGCTGTTGAAAATGTAAAGAGCTTAGCTTCATTCATGACGCTTCTAGATGGTTGTAGGGATTAGCTATTAACAATATTCGTATTTGACTTTTTCAGTTTTTGAATAGGTGCGTCGAACGCCTCAATAGATGCTTTCTGAGTTTGGATCTAAGCTGCGCAACTTCAGACGTCTTGTTTCGTGTCTGTGCAGCTCTCAGCCACTGAAGGGATGGTGGCCAAACGGCCGCAGTGATTTGCGCAGTGTGACCGTAGTAAACGACTCAGTGTGATTTGCTTCATATCAGTCTTAACCCAGGTAATTCATTCTTATTCATTAATGGAATTGAGAAAACACGTTTCAATTAGAACAGCGCATTCAGTGGGATTGGAAATGAAGTATAGGCTTAATATCATTTAATTTCAGACAAAAAACGTTTCATAGAGTAGCCTCACTTGATCTCGTTACTGATACTGAATATTAGTTAAACAGTTTTTGCTTTTTTGATGTATTTTTGGCCAACTGTATTGAATAAACGAGAGTATTATATGCATAAGTTGTAAGAAATAAATAAATTATTTTTACATTGATGCGTAACAACCACGCAACAATTACGTTATGTATCAGGGGCAGGGAACGTTTCACACATCATTCCTGCGCGAACATTTTATCGTATGGTTTCAGATGTACCATAAAATTTGTAGAAATTGTATAATAACACTTATGGTAGTCGAGTATAATTTCCACATTATAATTTCCACTCAAGAAAACCATCTGAGACGATTCGCTTCCTCAAACCATACAAACGTCTCGTTTGGCGCAAGCACTGTAGGCTAACTACGTAATCAAATCCACTGTGGTTAAAGAATTTCCGAGAAACTATTAAAATTATTCCGGATAATTACAGTAATAGATTTTGTGAGACGGAAATGCGTACTCACCGATGTTGGACTGACTACCCCTATTTCTAAATGAGAAAATACTCAGTGGCTGAAGAATTTCTAAGTAGTTGTTAAAACTAATTCCGGATAATTACAGTAATGGACGTTGAGACGGAAACGCGTACTCACCGATGATTGTTACTCCTCTTCTAAATGAGATAATATGTACTCAGTGGGTAAAGAATTTCCAAGTAATTGTTAAAACTAATTCCGGATAATTACAGTAATGGACCTATAGACGGAAAGGCTTACTCACAGATGTTGGATTAGCTAATCCTATTCTAAATGAGATACTACTTAGTGGATAAAGAATTTCCAAGTAGCTGTTAAAAATAATTGGATGTTTAGGAGTTAAAGCGTACTCACCGATGTTGCCGGCAGCATCGCAGCAGCCGACGAGCAGCGCTGCGAACACGAGCAGGGAGGACGTCATGCCGCCACCTGCACTCACTCGTCCCTGCCTGGGCACCTCCCACCGAGCAGTTCGGGCACCGCTATCGGTGCCATCTTTTTGCGACTCTTCGTGCGTCGTCTTGGCGATTTTTAACTTTTTCCTCGCAGACAAAGATGATCCCCTCAGGGAATTCCTAAGTACTCGATCGTTTTTGTCCCAACACAAAAAAGATTGAGTCTTGAAAAGACGGAGCCTTGAAGAAATGAGTGTTTTTGTCTGAGATTGCTATCGAAAGATTTCTGAGGCGTTATTTTTCGTGAAATCCATGAAACAGTTCGTCTTCTGGAGAACCGGGCGATGAGAACTCAGCTCTGTCAGAGCTCGGCAGGATACGATCACAGTATCACTCCCCCATCGCTCAACGTCTGCGGAGCGAGAGAAAAAACATGTCAGTGTAAAAGGTAACACTTCCCCGGTAAGAAGAGATAGCAAGGGAGCACAGAAAAAAAACATCTCCGTATAAAAGGTAACACTTCTTCGGTAAGAAAGATAGCTAGGGAGAATTGAAAGAAAAAACATGTCAGTATAAAAGGTAACACTTCCCCGGTAAGAAGATATAGCAAGGGAGCACAGAAAAAAAACATGTCCGTATAAAAGGTAACACTTCTTTGGTTAGAAGAGATAGCTTGGGAGCTCAGTACCTCTTTCATCAACGATTTACAGCAAAAGCCAATAACGTGCGGGGCAAACAGATCTTTCTGACGGTTTTTATATTTATAATAAGCAATGAATATTGTAGTTATAAGGAGTGATATAATATTTACTAAATTTATTATTGTTGTCATGATCGTTGTTAACTACTCTTAACATGAGCATTATCTTAACTTCTAGCCAACATTAAACATGTAGAACTTCTATAAAATGCACAGAGCTTCCCAGTCTAACTTTTTCACCGCCTGCATACATGTTTTTTGCAACTTAAGCGATTTGGGCGGCGAAAAACATGCATGCTCCGGCAAAAAAGTTAGGCTGAGTGACAGTTATAGTGAAAATGAACAAAGAAAAACATCTTAGCTACCAAACATCATGAGTAGGATGGTATGAAACATTTAGTGTAGATTCAGCAGCCGCGGACTGACTGACACTACCACCACCTGGGCTACTCGCTCGTCATTCCCTCCTCCAGCGCTAACAAACCTAATCTGGACGAAGATGACCCCAGGGAAAAATTGACAAAGACCGAGCCGAGTAACTCTATCAGCCTCATTTTCCATAACCCGAATTACGCTGTTAACCTCTGCCATTCTCATCTCCAGCGCTGCTCCTCTCCCTATTACCTCTTGTGCGCACAACTTTACTGAACCAAGAGATTATTTCTTGTCTACTGTACTTTTGTATTTGCTAGAGGGCATGATGGCTTCACGGCAGCATCTGGATATTGTTATTTCTCCCTCTTGTTATTTCGGTGTGCTGGAATTGAAAAGTTAAGGCCTAATCTCGTTATATGTTTGTTCAATTTTAACTCAATGATACGAGAAATTTTCTTTCAGTGACTTGAAGCATAACGTAAGACCTTGGAAAAATATTCATTACTCGATAAGGTGTACTGAACGTAATCACAGAGGTCACAAAGCATATTTTGTCCAACGCTTAAATAATGGCGCAGTTGTTGTTGTCTCAAACAATTCATTGAATTGGCACATTTTTTAATGTTCTCAAAATATTTGCAAACTGTTCAAAGCATATCCTTTTCAGCGTTCACTCCTACGAATACGCTTAAATTGTTTCGTCCTGGAACGATCTATAATTGGAATAAATGAACACACCGCAGCTCAAATTCGAGTTTTCGATCCAGAAGTCAGTCGCATCTAATATTCACTCAATATCTTCTTAGCTGCAAACTGTGACGCTGCAAACTGCAATGGGCCAACGTCCGTGCGACCAAGCAAGTCGTTTTTTTAACTAAAGACAAGAATTTTTTCCTGATGTGTGGCTTTTCACACAAGCGTTGATTTGTAGCCATAACTCTCAAACAACAAAAAAAAGGATTCAGCCCAAAATTTTTTAGTAAAAAGTGAAAAATCGAGGTTGACTCAGCAAAAAAGTGCTGTCTTTAGACCAAATGCGCCACCATGGAGCTATTCCAGCAATATTAAACGTTCATCTGAGCAGAGCACCTGACAAGTTCACTGATCGTTGCAGTATTGGGTTTGAAGGACTTAACTTCGTGCTGTCAAGGCCCTGAAATGTTTTCTTAGCTGGGAAAAATTTAGTAACCTAGTAATCAAACAAATTTTTCCATCTTATTCTCAGTCGTGAGAATAAATTTTTTCCGATAGGCCTACTTGAATTTCTGTTCGCTCGAGCGTTCAGGCTTTGTACAAATAATTTTGCCTCAGATGCCTCATTCTGAAAGCCTTTCGTAATTTTAGAGCTTGAACTTTGTTAAGAATTTACTGAGTCACAAAATGCAGAAAACGGTGTGAAGATTCTGCCTTGATTTTGATTTCAGTTGCAGGAATAGGAATTGTATTCATGTATCGAAAATGATTTGAAATAATTTGAGCGAAATATCGTCAAATATTCTTCAAATGAGATCCGCGCTATTGAATGAGATATCAATTCCAACTACCAAAAGAAAAAATGGAAGCATCTTTTGGTGCATGATTTTTTACCGTTATAGAGTGACAGACGTCCAATGGACGAAAGTTACTCACTGTGCATAAAAAATTATCAAAAGGATTATCAAAGTTCGAAAACTTAAAACTTTATTCTAAGAAAAATTTAAGTCAGCATTCGAACAATTTACCGGCAAGAAAGCGTCAGAGCTAACAATGAATCTGAAATAGTTCTATTTGTTCTGTTTATTTTTTGAAAAATTTTACCTCGAAGATTATTCAATTTAACGAGTGTTGATAGGTGCGCAGCCTCACGCATCAGTAACACACTTTATCAGACGGTATTTTTCTATTCGGTCATGGAGGAGTAATACTTCAAACATTAAGTTTAATTCATGGGAATGGTGTACGATGACTTCATTTATGAGGCATATATATCAAAATTCCCTAATATTGCAACTATTTACTACAAATGAAGAAATAAAATTTTGAGACTTGGGCTCCTTTTTTGAAGGAGTGCATATGATTATTTAAAAAACTAAAATTAATAGACAAACTTAACAATAGTGCAAACAAAACAAAAGAAAACAATATTTCACTCAGCAAAAAAGGCTCTATGCATGAACATAGGCTGTTCTTTACGCAAGAACATTCACAAGATAAGATTTGATCAATTTTGAGACTGTCGTGCTGTCAACTTTCCCGTAACAAAAGGTTAAGTCAGGAACAATGCTTTGGCTGAAAAATTTGCCTTGAAGTGGATTGATCGTTAAAATTCGAGATTTCAACTCTATGAGTCATCATCAATAAAGGAACTAAAACAATATTAAGGAATAAATTACGTACAAAATTAATTTCTGCAGAAAATTGAAAGTGGTAAAACTTTGAAAAATTTAAAACGGATTAGAAGAGATGTAGGTTTCTGTAGTAGAACTTAGAAAAGTACACACTGCAAAAAATGAAAGAAGTAGAAGGTAAAATATGGAAATCGTCTAAATCTACAGGGAGATTACGTTGTTCGGTTTGAAAGCAGAGAACTGACTTAGGATTCGTTAACGGAAGATCAGTATGAAGCTCCTATTGATAAGCTCTACAACAAGAACACGTAGCGCTCATGTAGGAAAGACTACGTATTCAGACTCAAAATTAAAAAAGAACGCCATTTGGAAGTTGATCATATCATTATAAATGAAAAGGGGCGGAGACTGTTTTTATCTTGAGAACAAAATGAAAAATAATATACATGAAGAATTTGAATTTGGACGAGCAGTTCTTTCTTTATTTTCCCCGATGGGGGGCAGAAATGAGAAAGGAGGTAGAAGACTCTTTTCTATTAAGAGTAGATCCAAGAGGAGTTGGATACAAAATTGTATTATAAATATTTTTTCCATCGAAATTTATAATTTCAATTCCTAACTAAGCGGTTCTCACGTCCGCGTATGCGTCAGTGATTGCTTTATGAACAGCTAGTAATTTGGTGGTTGTTTGCCCTTCATTCTTCTTAAGAGGTGACTTTCATCCCAGTTGGGTAAGTTTTTGTAAACGAACTTAGCCAAAATTGGTTTCTTCAGAATAGAATTGTTCCTCGCTTAATTCCAACAGTCACCAAAAATTGAAAATTTAACACAAAATGACAAAACATTGCATTCCAAGAATTTTCTTTTCAATGCGTTGAATCGCCGGTAAAAACCTGGCGCATACGCATTTTTACCTACAGCGGTAAATTCAACTGTTGTTTGAAAAAACAGACTTGCACAATGTCATCTAATGCAGTAATCTGTATACATCGTTTCACCACTGCGGCCACACTACCATTCAACCTGTGAAGTAACGTGGATGACAAGCGCAATTTTTCCAATAAAATTCCGAGGAGGCTTGATATACACTTGTGGTCTTGATACCGATTTCTTATTCAGTTGTCAAGGTCCATTGAAATTGACCCTTTTCACGAAAAAAATTAAGGCGAATTTTCCAAGCGTGAAATTTATGAAACAAAAGATGTGCATTCAAAAAGTTTTCAAACCAAATTTGATCGTCACTCGATTTACAAGAGCATTCTTCGTTGAAAGTGTTCATTTACCCATTCGAATTTGATGGGTAATAGCCAAGAAGCGGCAAAGTTTTTCCAAAGTTGACCAACACAAAAATAAAATCACGAAGTAGTGTTTGCTGTGACGTCGCATGGTCTTTATTTTCCAAGATTTAAGGAAGTTAAAACGAAAAAACACTTTATAGTTTTGTAGTAGAATTTCATAAATTTCATTCTCCTCCCGTGGGAAAGCATCAGCAGCGTTTTCAACCCCAACCGTAGTTCAAATATTTTATGAAGAAATGCTCTATGAACGCTAACCATGCATATGTACTGCACCGAGAGCAGTACACTGCTTGTTTTTATTTCGCCAGACCCGCCTCCCTCATTGTTCATTTTGTTTACTCAAGAGCAGCAGGAAGACATTACAAGCACGCTTCAAAATCTGTCTTTTAAGGCCTCACAAAATATGCGAATTTCAATACGAGAGCTATATGAAATATATTTGACGTAGAAAGCAACCCGTTCACAGCATTCCACCATTCTGTCCCCGATATTGAACAGATTACGCATCATCTCTTACTCCGTAGTACCACACTGATTAGAATTCCTTCTCATAATCGCTTTGATAACAACATTCTCATGCAGTTCTTAGAATTCAACACAATGGAAATAAAACTTACAATCTACCTTTCTCATTATGCCCCACTTTTACGCGCATTTCTCGTTATTTGTTTTGTTCGTCTGTCAATGACGAACGCAGTTTTGAAAGTTATTCTGCTGATACAAGTGTGAATTGATGCATCAGCGGAATAAATAATAATTTTTTTTTTAAACTTCTTAAACACGCAAATTAATAATTACAAATAAATTAATATGCTAGAAAAATTAAAATAAGCTGGAATGGAGTGTAGAATGTAATTGTGAAAAGGCATCCTTCATTCTACGCACAAGAAATTTCGTGAGTTACGCTAAGTTGGCAATTATTGTTTATGGTCAAGAGTTCATGGTGTGAGAACATAACGGTGAAAATTTGTACGCAAGGTTAATACGAAGATAAACGATACTTCCATTGAGTTTAAAAAACAGGTTTCAAATTTATTTACCTTTGGTTTGTTGAGTATATTAAGGATAAGTGCTCCAACAGTGTTTTTTCGTTCTGAAAAATAAGAACCATGAGTGTGCATATTTCACTGAATTCATTCATGATTCGGTAAGAAAAATGTGTCTATTTTCAATCAGGGTTCTTATTTATCGCTGTTCCAAATTCTGATACCAACCCTCTCCTAGTCGTAATTTAATTGTTTGTAAGTGAAAATACTCACACTCTATGACAAAAATTTGTAGTCAGATGGTAAAGATGACGACCTTGAATGTTTGCAAAAATTATCATCGTTTTATAGTTGTGTACGGAGGGAATAACTTTTAATGTACACCTCAGTTTTGGTTAACCAATAATTGTGTACCACTGAAGCCCCACAGTTGTAAAATCTAATTTAGCCTCTGGATCATTCTGCAGTTGCCATCGGTAATAATGGGAATACAGAGCAACAAAATTATACAAATTGGAGGCTTCCATAAACTTTGTGAACCTCCTTCCTCCTCTCGAAATGATTTCGGTCAGCATTCTTAAGTCATTGCCTCACATATGTGAATGACCGGTTTCAAAGAACAGAGCTTAAAATTACCACTTTAGAAATGATCTATCTAGCGGAAGCCTTCATAATACTTTACACCAGAGTGCAGAGAACTTAAGGGTTCTTGACATTGGACAGGCAGTCGGAAATGTGCAGATGTGCTTGTGGCGAGAGAGGCGCACACATGCCGCACTTCGCACTTGTGTCAGGAGCTCCATGCAACACCTGCACGCCCACTCAGCATTCAATCAGCTCATCCGTCATGAATAATAGCCGCGTTGCTATGCGCACATCGGCGTGATCAGTTCTGTATTGTTGTGCCGCTCTGAGAAAACTCTGAAGGATAAAATCTTATGCCCTTCAGTGTTTTGTTTTACTGTGCAACCCTAAAACAGTCAGGTGCCACTGAGGTACAGAATGCTGGTAATCGTTGCAGTGTTCAGATGAACACTGTAACGAATAGCAAGAGACAAGGTTTATGAGTAGCGTGGATGGGGTAGTAGCTTTAAAATTGTTTAGAAATTGGGGATGAACGTGAAGTGGCTGAGAATGCTGGATGCCAAATGACATGTAAGCATCAGAGTAGCAGGAATGTGAGCAGTAACTCCCACAAAAAATGAGTTGAAGGATTCAGTAAGTAAATTACACGAGAATTATGCTCTAAAGATTAGTTGAGAATGGTATTAAATAGGCACTTAACACGGTCATCCTTCGTTCTCGAATGCTTAAGGGGTTTCAACATTCATCCGGCGTTTTCAATGGGGCAATATACCACAATCTAATCTTTAAAGGTGTCTCCCCAGTCTTAGTGACCATGCAGCTATGCAGAGGATTTGAGTTAATCGATGACAACATAAGGATTGAAAAACTGGGGATTTAAAAACCCAAAGACAGTTTGGCGCTGTATTTACTCTTGCTATCATGGGAACCGGAGGCGAGATTTGAACAGCGTCAGTTAAAAAAGTTATGCTGCTAGCAACATTAGAGAAAGACACTGAATGATTGACTTATTTGCGTATTCATATATCATATAAATGCGTATATATGAAATAAACAAAATACAACTCTCGCTTCTTGTTAGTTACGCATGTTATTCCGGAGTTTTTCGTGCAAGAGCTAGGTTTGAGTTTCCAGCAATGGAAATAATCGTTCCAAGTTAAAGAACTTGAGATAAAAGGAAAATACATTGAAACTCTTTCACTATACTTACTGTATTTAGGCGTGAGCTAATTTATACAGAAAAATTGATTAAATAATTAAAGTTGAACTTAAAATTTGCGAATTTAATATAAATTTAATTGGGTCAAGCTTTTGAGAAGTGCTCAGTTATAGATAGAAATAAGTTATTTAAACTAGATAGTAGTATTACAAAACGGTAGGATGTTGTCCGTTCAACTATGATACTAGTTATTTTGAAACATCTTTTTTTGACATCATAAGTAAAGTAGGATTCTAGTAAAATAGATACAGATAACACAGGTACAGAAACGAATTAGGTGAAGTTTTCAACTGGAAAGTTTTCATCTGTATTAAATTAGTGAAGTTTTCGTCTTTCTCGTTGCATCTAAATTTTGTCCTGCAAAATAATAATACACTGGAGACCTTATACATGGAAATACATGGAAATGTTCGCCAATAATTTTCGCACCGATGGCAAATTCAAGGAACGAAAGTCACGTTGACTACGATGAGTTAAAATGAAGTTCAATGTTCAACTCAAATCTAAAGTCAATTATAGCAATCAATTTTGAAAATACCAAACATTAACTGGATCGTGCTTTCATTTAGCGTTGATTAAGTATTTATAAAAATTTAATCTGGGACTATTGGTTGTTCAGCAGCATTATAAAAATTCCCTCCTTCTGTATTGGCGGCTCACATCACGACCTTGCAACATGTTAAAAGGCATAGGATTTTTCAAACATTTGTGACATCTGTTCGTAAACTTTGAGATTTCCTTAATGCAAGACGAGAACGAGAAAATTAGAAAGATTTTTCAGCAAGCATTTTAGTCGTAACAAAAAGAAAGACCCTCTTAGTCAAATGTCGAAAAAATACATCTAGGCGATAGCGGAAGGACAAATTCTTTTTTTTTCTTCCAAACATTGCACGTATGGTAACCCTCACATGATACCTTCTCACAATATGAACTTATATTTTTTGAAATTCTTGGTATGCTCATTAAACGCATCATGCAAATCGTAACCGTGAGAAGTGTTTACTGACCAAACAATTTATTCTTCCGCTATTTTCTGAGCTGCGAAGATCTGTGGTCTTCCTAACTCTTACTGTGTGTTCTTAAAAGCGAAATTTTCGATGACCTGAGTTTTAAACTCAGCGTTACGGTCAGTATTTTCCCTCTTAATTAAGAGACTTTAAGAAGTGCCCCAGTGATTTTTGGGTTCGACCATTTTTGTAAATTTACACCCAGAAAAACGTGACTACTTCCAAAATACAAATGAAAATCTGCGTCAAGATGGGTCTGCGTCAGTAGTTACAATGAAAATCTGCGTCACCATAAATTGTAACTACTGATCTGTTAAAAAATTTGGAGGTTGCAGATTTTCCTCGGTGGTACTTGAAGCATTTTGCGCAATATTGAATTGATAAAATAACCCTGTGGTAAGCCAGCATCGGTTTATAATATTCTTCAGTATCAGTTAGACTTGGTTGCAGTTTAGATTTCTCACGCTGATGATTTGAAAATCAAGTGCGAGATACCGATTTCCATGCAATGCAGGTGCGCCAGAACACTTGTCTCACACACCCTAGTGACGGTCGCTTTTATGCATTAACTTCCTCTGATACCCATTGATTGTTTGTGTTCCAATATATATTTCCGATAGGGCGATTCGCCGAGAATCTTATTCGTAAAATATAAAGAAGAACCAAAGTAAAAACGAACTCTAAATTTATTGCATACGTGATGATGGAATTTTAATAATTCCGAAACGTATGCAATAAATGTAATGTTCGTTTTTACTCTGGTTATTCTTTTATTGTTCCAATGTAGTGTCAAGATTGAGGAAAACTTCCTCCACTGAAGTTTAAAATTAGACCCTGTGCTTCCTAAGAACGTCTACCACTGCTCGAAATAGTGTGGTAAGTATAAAGTGGCAGAAATTTCACAACGTGGTGTAATAAAAGCAGCCACCTTCATGTGCATTTTTGGGCTCTAGACATGGAATTATCAGGATTTACATAAAAAATTTGCTTAAAAAAGCACACAGCTTAGGTGGATAAATAAGTTTTTTTTCAAATGAAGCTGGTATTGTGCATGGTAGAGAGCCATTCCCAACGAGTAAAAAGATCCCTGAACACCTGAAGAAGATAGCAAATGATCTCAGGTGGTGAATGGAACTGCAGGAGCTGTTAATTTAACCATAATCAAAATTCAAATCAATGTTAGAATGATGTAAAAATTTTGTGCCGCAGGATTTATATTTACGAGTAGAATAAACGATGCAATTTAACACGGTGTTTTGTCAGAGAAAAACATTTCACAATCACCAATACGTGATTTAAAAAGTCCATACATGGATAAGAACTTAATTTATCGAAAGGAAATCGAGGGTTGGTGCTCGCAATGATAGAAATGTAATTCTGATCGGCTTGCATATTATCCAGAAGTAGTTACCTCAATACAAACTTCTATCATCACCTTTGTTTTACACATTTCAAATGTATGCATTTTATAATTTTTACATGTAACTAAGACAACATAGTAAATTGCTGTAATCATATAAATGGAGATCAGAAAGACGGCTGCTATTCTTTAAAACACGCGCTGAATCTTTCAATCCATTATAAATTGGGAAATTCATATTTCAATAGCTAAAGCGAAATCTATGTCATTCCAGTGAAATGTGTTACAAAATAATGGGAATAACTGGTTTCCCAAGACCGTCCTCGTGGGGAAGTCA
This sequence comes from Platorchestia sp. MABIK, assembly GCA_014220935.1. Taxonomy (NCBI): domain Eukaryota; kingdom Metazoa; phylum Arthropoda; class Malacostraca; order Amphipoda; family Talitridae; genus Platorchestia; species Platorchestia sp. MABIK. The sequence goes on along the minus strand of JACJUY010001028.1, from coordinate 88,619 downwards.
AAAGAAACTGCAGGCTGCAACACAAATCCTACAGAACAAGAGTTTCGATTCATAAAACCAGAAATGACTTTAATGGCAACTTCCGAGGTCGTGACTTTGCATGAACACGTGCGCTGCTTGGCCAATAACTGAGCCTTTAATTGTGTTCATGCTCGTTATAACGGTGACGCTTTGCCTCCCTCACGAAGTGCGGAAAACAAAACCAGATAACTCACCCAAATGTGAGCGATCATTTTTAAGTGCAAAAAACACCTTCCACTCGCCCTTATCGGAGTTCGCCGCGCGTTTCCAGCGAAGTGTGTTTGTGAAATGTTGTTTGCGTGCAAATTGCACTGCGTGCTGCTGCCTGGCTTCGTTCACAGACTTTCTGGTGTCTTAAAATGATGCTCTTCTTTTATATGAAGTTCCTGGTACGTTGAGGAAATTTCCTTTGGCGAATTTGTTCGATTACAAACGAAGAGTTACTTAGGTTACACAGAGTTTAAAACACTTTGGAGATCACCTCTACACTTGTTGTGTAATTAAACTTATTGTGGGTTTTTCAGGACATGAGGTACAAAATTGCACACCAAGTAGCAAATAAACAAATAAACACTTTTTATTCTATAAAATTTTCCGAAAAAATCTGGTTTTTGAGATATTAACTGTTTATTGTTTTAAAGGCTGAAATTTAATTGCACAAATACTCGCAATACTTATTTGGAGTTTACTCAACAAAAATTGTTCAAAATAAGTTCCATCTGCATCACCTGCCATTTCAGCATTTGCTAAACTGTTCACGTTACCGGCGTCGTGGTTTCTTTGAAACTGAACAGTGCCAATAAGACAAACAAGGAGTTACCTGGTACACGATCTGGAAAATTCTAAAACTTTTTTTACCAAATATCACTCAAGCAAAGTTTTATCATTTGAAACAATTACAAAATAGAAGTGTTTGTAACTTGAATTGAAAATAAATTTTCCGAGTAATTCTGTAATTAAATTTCGTCCTTTAAACAACATACAGCTGATCTCTCAAAAATCCAAATTTTTTTCGAAAGTTTTGTAGAAGAAAATGTGTTTATTTGGCCATTTTCAACTTGGTGTGCATTTTGCACTTCGTGTTCTGAAAAACCCTGTATAATTAGTGGCAGCTCTAATATTCAAGCATAAGATATTTCTACGACTAAATAGTTCATAGCTCGTGCTATCTCAGTATTTCACTGACCAGATTAATCCAGGTTTAGTTGTGACTATTGAACGAATGTGCGAATTAAAATGTTACGTATATTAGAATATTCCAAAAGATTTTGTTTAACCACCGACTCCACCTCTTTTAGCCTAAAAACTGCATAAAGAAGGATGAAATATGTACACAGGAAAATTTTTGCTGAGTAACGTAGCAGAAATTTTAGCCATGCGAAGTTGTTTTGGATTTTTAAAAGCTGACTCGTAAGATTCTTGGTCCTCATAGAACTTAATGCTTTTATTCCATTGGCTAAAAGCTTAGAAGCATACGTGACGGAAATACTCTTTTTCTCTTTTAAATGATTATTGTCGTGTGCTCTCAGTGTGACATCTAGACTACATAGAAGTAGTAAAGGTTTTACAAAATAGAACACTGAACGTTTATTCTCTGCTTGGTAAAAGGTTTACGCGCACAATTTATGTACTGCTGTCGTTTATATTCAATTGATTTTATTTTTTATCGACCGCCAACACTCTCTCGAACTAAACAGTTGCTCAACGAATTCTAGCTTTTGTAAGTTCTCGTGTAGTTATCTACTCTTACATTGATTCATCTTAGTTTTGGGGTAACATTATCTAACAATTCTGCACTTCAAGCAGCACAACCCATGAAGCTAGTCTCTAACTCGAGGTACGTGTAAGACCACCTTCAGGTGGCAGGGTTCTTTCCGTGGCGTCTGGTCATGAGATGATTCATTAAATATTCTGACGCCAGGTGTGGCGTGCTTTATTCCTTTTGCGGAAGATGAGGAGAATAATTTATCCAGTATTGTTTTACGATCGCCAATTTCACGGATTCCCTGGCTGTTCCTGTGAGTAACAGAATGGAATGAAAACAGCGAGCTGAGCCTGCAAAACTGCTTTTCAATTGTTGGTAGTTCAAAGACCGTAGTTCGTAACCTTCAAGATTTTGACGAAACGAAAAATTTGTTGCTAAGTGCGTTAAAAGAGCAAACAAGCAACAATAAACAAATGCTGTTTATTCAAGTGATCTCAAGTCTCCGTGTTTTGCCAGCTTACCTTCACGTTGACTAGTCAGTCAGGAGTAGGAAATTGAAAAAGATAGAAGCGCTAACTGCCGGAAACTGCAGAGAAATCGGTTGCTTTCTAAAGAAACCATTACAAATATGATTACAACATTTTTAAATGAATCAACTCTAAAACAAAAGCTCCTCTGCTTTCAAAGAAGTACACTATAGAAGATACATCAAATATTTTTTCATTTATGCAGTCAACAGGAAACGTTGGGACTGTCACAGAAGAAGAAAACCGCAATTTTTCCAAGGCTTGGGCAGAAATGACAAGGAAAAATGGAAATTTCTCTAGCATTCACTCCTCATTTGCTGATGCAGAGTCATGAATGCAGTTATGTAGGCGTGGCTCTAATACTCTTTTGCGCAAATGAATTTCTTAATAACGCACAGCAAAAAGGGCTCAAGGGTAAATGCTAAAACAACATTTCTGCCTGTAAAAATCATGTCGGTAAATTTTGAAGACATGCTTCAAATAAAAACTGCTTAAGTTTGCTTCATAAAATATTCAAAAGCTTCAGTCACACACGCATGACGGACGTGGAAATAAAAACACTTGTAGACAATCGCAACAGACTAAAATATTTTATATGCCATTTTGGAATCGATTTTAATCTGTAGATAACATTTCAAATCGTGGCACGGGAATGAAGATGAAAATACTAATAAAAGAAATATGTGACTATGCAAGAAATAGTACTAGTAGAAGTAGTCAACAGACGTCTATACACAAGTGGAGCAATAGCTGCATGTATACGAGATAGAATCCATCATCTGTCATCTACTTGCGGAAACATTTAGTAATGCACGTTGCTTTGTAACAACAATTATTGCCCAAATATTTTTTTCATGTACACTTCAATTCCTTGATGCTGACGATGAATAATAAATTTCACTTCCATGGCAAAGTTGGCTTGTCCCACGCGGGCTTCGAATCAAAGCTGGCGGTGCTCTTTAAATTATTTACAACGCCAGAAAATTTTAACCTCGATGTTGTCAAACGGTAGTCAATACTAGGAGCTTTTAAAACACTCTGTTAGAAAAAGGTTCTGGAGCTAAAACTGTGCGTGAAATTGATGGGAGAGAATAAAATTTGTATGATTCCTGTTAATATTTCAGGGCGCAAAATAATTCTGCACATTCCTCGTACGGAGTGTGCCGTATTTGTACATCTGTACCCGATGAAGTTACGATGCACAATGAAGTTCCGATGTATTATATGCTTTAAGCCACCGTATTTCCAGGGGGAAGGAAAGCAAGGATTCCGTATGCCGTGACAGCGGCTCATAATGCAGAGCTGCTTGACCTTTGCTAGCTCAGAGAGCTTAGTCAATGATCGTGAAGACCTGCACAAGTTTGGTCGTAATTGAGCCTGAGACGCAGTTAGTGCGAGCCAGGCCGAGTGAAAAGCTGCAGCTGCGGTGGTCGTTGGAGGCCTAGCTGCAAATTCTGCGTTGTGAAAATTTACTTAACTTTTCTTCATCCGGAAAAGGAAAAACGCAAAGGACATGACGCCGACGACTTTTTCGTGGAAAATGGTAAGAAATATTATAACTTCTTGGACATTCGTTCTTCATTCGTTGAAGCCTAAACTAAGTTTAAGAGACATTTCGAGACCCAAACAGGTTAAAATTAGCAAGGAACATGCTATGAAAATTTTGTTCGTTTAAAAAATATACCAAAGTAACAGATGCTCAAACTTCTAACCCTTTTAGAGTACCATCCCATCATTTCAATACTAGTTTGGAAATCGATCTTTAAGCTTCCAAACAAACCTTGCAGCGTAGGTTTCTTCGTAGGACTCTTGAAGAGGTTCGAATTCGTTCTGAGATCGACTGAGCGTAGTGCGGAGACAGATTACAAGTACGGATGAGGCTGGTCGACACTGAACAGATTATGACGTGTGTCACAAGTTTTCCCTCGATGAAAAAGCAACGAGCGAATCACAACAGACGCTTTGTTGATGGAAATGTTGGTAATACAGACACATTAAAGCAGATTGAGAAAGGATCTTAACTGAAGGATTATATTTCATTGTTCAAAAAGACTTTATAGCTCTGCAAATGAATGCGAGTACGACGCAATGTTAACATAAGACGGTTATGAATGTGACTTAATTGATGGAATAATATACAGTTTGGGTAAAGTAAGCACAGATTTTTAGATTTTCTTTGACAAAGAACGCCAATGTCTCATATTAATGATGAGTGTTCACTCGAAATGGGTTATGGGTAGTGTATCAATTTAATGCTGAACAAATTGTGCAAATCTTTGTGGGAAATTGAAGATATAGAAAAAAAAAGGATAACATATTTCGAATATTTGGCAACGTATGTCTAAGGAGTAATTTTTTCCATGTGGAAGAACATTTGTTGTCGAACTCAACAAAAAAACAAACTCTGCAACAGAAAATAAGATATAGTAAACACAGTCTTGAAATTTCCCTTAGCTTCTCATCATTTTACCCAGAGTAGCATTAATTCTACACTCATTTGATTCATTGGGTGGATAGTTGTATAATAATCTTTCTGCATTGTGCATAGATTTATAAAAAATATTTCCTTCCAACGAGTACAGTGACCTCGTTTGTAATTTTCTTAAAATTTACACTTAAACACTTTGCCTGCATCTGCATGAACCCAAAAAATGATGGAACTTTTGTAACTAAAGGAGCTCTACGATGTTATAAAAAACTGGATGTTAGTACAGAACAAAAATTATGCGATCGACCTTGGCTGCAATGAACGGCGTTAAAGTACAAAGTAATGAGCAGCAAGACATTTTAATGATTACAGCTTGTAAAAGGTGCAGGGATTTTATCAGACTTAGAATTTTACGAGAAAATTAGTAGAAGAGCCTCATTATTCCTTCTTGCCAACCCCTTGACAGCTACAAAAGCCTCTCGTGAGTCGCCTTAATATTTCGCTCCTCCTTTGATCAACTTTACAAAACGCGATTTCTGGGCTTGGCAAGTGGTCCTTCTCAGACTAGCAAGGCTAAAAGTAGCGCTAAACATCAAACATTCCTTTTTCACACTTCACACGAGACCTACGGTACAAGAACTTGAAGACTTAGATCAATAAAGACTCTTAACTTGCAATAATAGTTATCTTTTGGAACTTGTAACAATTGGAATGTTTTTTTAACTTGTAAGAATAGTTATGCTTTTTAATTTTTAATAACAGTTAAGTTTGTTAACTTGTAATAACAGTTACTTTTTTTAACTTGTAATATCATTTACGTTTTTTAACTTGCAATGACAGTTACATTTCTCAACTTGTAATTGACAGTTACTTTTTAACTTGTAAAAACATTTTCGTAGTTAACTTGCAATGACAGTTTCTTTTTTAACTTGTAATGACAGTTATGTTTTAGAACTTGCAATAATTGCTAGTTTTTTAACTTGTAACGATAGTTACGTTTATAATACGCTCATAAACTAAATCTTCACGAACCTAAACCTGCTTTGGCCATAACGGAGGAACTAAGCGCGATGAGGAAGAGCGTGTGGGTGCGGGGCGCGGCGGGGCACACACGGGGGCGGTGCGTGGGAGGCAGACCAGCCTCGTGTGGGCGTGCTGGCTTACACGAGCAGGAAGGAGCGTAGACAGAAGCACAGCTCTGTAGCAGCGCCTTACTTAATGCTTCATTGCTCTTCTTTCGGAGAAAGTCAACGAGGGTTCTTGAGAACCTTGTACACTCGGGCTAAATTTAGATTCTGCCCAGGGACTTTTTATTGCTCGATAGAACAAAGTTCTCGCTCCTTGAAAGTATAACATTGTGATGAACAAACATGGGAATACTGACGATGATGAGGCATTCAGTTTTGTTTATGGTAGAAGTCGTAAAATGTCTGAAGCGTTCTTTAATGTTTAAAGCTATTGATATATTTCCTGGTCATACGTACCTCATTACGTAACTGTGATGATATTGGAGAATTTCTCATGAGGCTTCAAGAAAAGTAAATCTCACTCTCGAAATTAAATATTTACGCAGAAAACAGTGAAAAATCTTTTGCTCATTACAAACTCTACGCGCTCACGTCACACGCACGTGTACTGAGGTGTAACTTCATTGTATAGAACTTTTTCTTTATCACCCACTCATGCACTGGTATGGAACGTAATTTAAACTACACTTCTACATTAAACCTTAAACGACACTTCTATATTAAGCTATAAACGATACTTTTATACTAAACGTAAAACGACATTTCTACATTGAATTTTAAACAAAATTTCTATATTAAGCCTTAAACGAAATTTCTATTTTAAACCTGAAAACATATCTATATTAAACCTTAAGCGGCATTTCGATATTAAGCCATAGCCGCCTTTGATTTATGTAGACACAATGTAAGGCAGAAACTCCGCATCAGAAATTTCTCCTTGCATGCGCGGGACAGCAACGTGAGCAAATCGATAGCTCGGCTGCGGCGCGACGCTGGAATGAGGCCTTCCATCTTGTTCGAGCCAAAGGCGGTATCATGAGACCAGCTTAGCACACGGTCCACGATTTTATTGAAACTATTCTGAGACTCGAGTGATTCAGGCTTGAATATCCTGAATTCGTGCAGATTTTGTATTTGAATTGATTACGCGTAAAATGTTTGATGTCAGAAAGTTTCCTTAAATGTTGTATCGTGCTGAACGGTGAGATATCGAACTGCGCATTTTTATTTTTGAACACCGATAGCCATTAGTGATTTTCAAAAACAGAAGCACACTGAAAATTGACTAGTGCCACAAACTTTTCCATACACGCGTCGTACAACTTATACAACTTTTTCAGCAATATATTCTTAATTTTTAGCATGGACATTTAATAACTATGGCTGAACTAAGCTTTGTCTCACCATATTTTAACAAACTGCAAGCATAATGATACTTTTTTGTATACACAGTTATGTAAAAAGTGTAAATTATGTTTTCCAAGAAGCTGTAGGGGTAAATTTAAACTTTAATTGCTGTTGTGGACAGCTGTATAACTAATTTATTGACCATATTCCATCAACATAATTTCGGGCAACTTGCGATGTTCACCGCACTTAAAAAGTTTATTGATCTTGAAAACTTGTTGCATTGATCTAATATTAAATCAACGTGGCACTTAGTGGCTAACCGTGTTTCAGACTCAGTACACAAATATATTATGAGGCCAAATATCTGGTGTGAAATGTCTTAGTTTTCTCTTAAGAGGATTTAATCGCCAGATAAAATTAGAATTTTCCATCATTGGTTTGGTGATTCGAGCATGGCAGAAGGAAAAGCATTGATCTTATTCATAGTGAAAAAAACGAATGAAGAGACATAAATGGATGAGACGCGTTATCTGGAAGCATTTTCATTGCTGTTAAAGTCGTTTTCGTTACGTCAATATGCGTTTAATCACGTTATTTTTAGCGAAGAAAATTTTCATTTCACGTATTTGCAACAACTGTGTTCGGCGAAAAATGGATAGCAAGTATCAAGTCCTCCATTCAAAGAAAAGACTTTACATTTCTAGCACTATAAGACAAATCGGAGACACAAAACTCTGAACGAACAAACATAAAACAGCGCTTTTCAAATAAAAAATACCGCTATTTGTGATAATTACATTTAATCGTTTTATCGACTTACACTCTTTGCTACATTCCTCTTTCGTGCCAATTTATTTCATACAGTTCACAATTAAAAAACACGAAACATCGTTTTCGAACAAAAATTTTCATTTTCTTGCTATAATTGTGCTATATTTCTCGCTAGATCTACGCACTCGCGCGCTGCATTCTTCTTTCGTGCCAATTTATATCCTACTGTTTGGTGAGAACAAACACAAAACCCCCTTTTCAAGGGAAAATTTCCACTTCTTGTGATAATTTACCTTCTCGCTGGAAGCACACACACTTGCACATCACACTCTTGCTCCGTGATAATTTAAAGCGCTTGGTGTCAGGGATTATTTGAGAGGATTGCATTTTATGCTTGTGCAAGTATGGCAACTACAGATTGTCTGAAGGTACATTCCGAGCTCTGAGGTCTGCTGATTGGCATGCAGGTGGTCAACTGACTAGAATACGGACTCCCCGAACGTGCTCAGCGACTTTTGCTCCAATGGCTCCCTAGGATAAATCGCTAATGAACTCCTATGATTGAGACCCAAATGAAGGTTGTAATTATGAAATGGCATACTCTAAAGCATGCGCGAAGATTGCCAATGAGTTGTTGAAATTGATTTTTTATGGAATGTTTCTTTCGTTGTAGTGTATTTGTTTACCTATTCCAAACAACACGCAGACGACATTATTCATTTTAAGCGTAAATATAGGGGAAATTCTTTGCCTTCATAAAATAGGATCCTAATAAGGACTATGCGTGGATGAATTCTGCAATAACTCTGTGTAATATTTCTTAGACAACTGCCAGCTAACTTTAATGTAGACTTTCTGAATGAGACGCGGCACACCTGCTTCTTACACTAAATGTGAAACGTGTGACCTCAAAAAGATCAATTTAAACACGGAAATGTAGAACTAACAGCTGTGACCCAATATAGCTAAAATCTCTTAAAAGTACACAACAAGATACAGAGGACGTCGGTTGAATATCTAAGTGATACAGTTAGCTAAAGTGAGACGTATGCCAAAAACTGCATCTGAGTTCATACAATTTTTAGTCCACGATACTTGAACAAGTCCCTCTTAGAGCTTGTTATGCGCAGCGCAAACTCCAGAACACAATAGTAGTAAAGAATACTACTCATCTGCGCTTGTTATTCGGGTCTTCTTGCACAGCGAAGACGTGCTCAGCGCTGAGCCATGCGGGGCTCGTTATACCGTCCGAGAACGGGCAAGTATGCAGGGCAGGTGCTCGAACTGACTTATTTTCCTAATATCCTTTTATGTAAGTTGCCTTCGTTATTCGTTCTTCACTGCTCTAGTTGTTGAACATGGAGGAGCCCAGTATTCAAGTCCGTGATGTAACAACAAAAGCAAGGCTATATTGAGCGTTGCGATGACGAAAAATGAAGAGGTGAAATGTGAGGGATGAAGCACAATGCTTCGTCAATTTTGTAATCATGACAAATGATCAATGTCGTTAGTGCTGGTGGAAAAAGTGCTCAGGTGTCACAATAGTTCCCATGGTTACTCCTGTGCTGACTGTCAGCTGTTCTTGCAACATCAGCCCTCGTTATGTTTGACTTGCGATCGAAAACTTTTCGTTTTGTTCCATTTCAATCGTTTCAAGGATAATTCTTTGGAAAAATATGCCGATTCTTTGTTTGATGTTTCTCAGGATACGGAATACGTAGCTTGCATGAGATGTTAATTGTAGTTGGAAAAATTCGGTTGATCTATTGTTGGGGCGAGGCAATTCTGTATAACAACGTCCGACGTACGATAGGAACGTATGGATTTTGTAAAAAAAGCCCAACGTTCAAGAATAACGCGATTTTGTAAAGCAACGTCCGAAGTATGACAGCGTATGATAATGTCCAACATTTAACGTTTAATAACTTCGTTTAATAACATCTGACTTATCGGAATAACACAATTACGCGTAAAAAATCGAGACGTGTAGTCGTAAAAGCTGTATTTTTATCAAATCGTCCTAAATCCTCGCACCATTAAAAAGCCTTGGCAAAAAAGTTCGACACATCATTGGAAATAATTTATTTTGTGTAAAAACGCCTGACCTACATTATAAATGACTGAATTTAGTACTACAATGTCCTGCTCGTAATGAGTATGATTTGAATTCATTTAAATGTTATGAAAAAATTCATTGGGCTCAAATTTTCACACTTCAGTTTCGGGATAACCAGTATTCTGTATTACGTTCATAAGGCTATACTCGTACGCATAACGTCAGCAGGAGACATCAGGAGTTCAGGAATTACTGGCACCGAAATACTTTAGTTATTGATTAATTGACATCTTTTGAGCGACGATTAATCGTTTTGTTTGGGATTAAAGACAATGATGTACTGCTACTTCATTTTTAAAACCTCCTTGGAAATTTGATACTACCAAATCATTGATAGTAATGTTACCGCCCAATTTTCTCATGAACTATGAAAGTAGGACAGAGCCAATTGCTCTACCAAAGAAAAATTTCATTTCACAACGACTCCAGCGGCTAGGAAAAAGTTAATAATTTAAGAATTTTAGGACAGTACAACTTTACCTTTGTCCACCGCTGCTCTAACAAAATTTCCAACAACCGAAGAAATGAAGTCTTTACCTGCCTGTACTACTGCTAAAAGCTTCCAACACCATCGCACTGTCTGGGTATTTCACTGATTTTCCGCGGGTCGTTTGCGGAGATATTTTTCTGGCGACGAACGATCTAGGCACCGCTCCTTACCAATAAAAACGCGATATCATCCCGGAGGAACAAATCCTGTAACTACTCTGATGTCCAATCTTGATATTTGCTATAGAAGTCAAGTCGTTCCTTCTTCAAGTCCTCGGAGAGCAGGGCTTCTCACAGCGGCATGTGCTCAGATGGCGCTTTTAGACTCTTCTTCAGTTGAAGTTCGATCATTCTTCCAGCGATGTTTTTAAGAACGGAAGTTTTTTCTTGAGGCCGACGTCAGTTTTGGCTTGATCTGATACCTCACCCGTTCAAGATTTTGTCAGTACCAACGACTAATTAAAGAATCAGTCTGGCTTTTTGATACTACATCACGAGACAAAAAACTACTTTTTTAAGTCTTCATCAGCCAAACTTGTTTCCTGTAGATCTGCTGCAATGCGTGTCGCAGACAAATCCATAGGTAACAGGGTGAGGAGTCAAGTTTTTTTTCTTGTTCCGAAAGCTTGGTATGGTCTATCCTCATCAACAAACCCAGAGTTCCATGCATGGGAATAATGAGGCTTGAAGTTGGGGAGATAAGATGAAAGTGGCACTGAGGAGCGTAGAATAAGAAATCCCTTTTCAAAGAGTTTTTGTAGTTCACAGAACTGTAGTGAGTCGGAAACAGTGGAGCAAAGATAGTTGTAAAACTCTAGGTCATCCCTAGCTCCCTCAATTTTACAACAACAGGAATTCAAATATGTCTATGCATAAAATTTCGCTGACAGATTACTTGCGTGAAAAACAAATGAATTTTTGGAGACGACAATTTACTTGGTATTTTTACCATAGCTTTTAACTAATGCGCAATTTTAGTGTTTATGTCCAAAAATTTTGAGCCTGTTTATCACAATTCGCATACATTGGTGTTTCAAAAATGACGATAGGTTTTCTATAACAAAGACGTCTAAAGAGCTTAAACTCTATAAAAATACATTTTCTTTATTCGTGATCATTATCTTCCGAGTATTTTGCTTTCCCTCGGGAAGAAATAAACAAAATCACGAGACTTGAACGTGAGAGGATAACATTATACTGTTGAAAACAACGTCACTTTCATGTTTAAAATTTGTTGCAATTAGTTAAAAGTTAGTCAATGACGTTGGACGACCGTTTAATGGCGATCGCTATAACGTTCATCCTTGCTAAATATACAGGACTATGAATCAATTAAAACGGTCGTTCATCAATCGTAGATTTGGGTAGCAGTTTACAATTGCTGAAATGCAGGTTTTACGCAGTAGAACAGTTCCAGCATGGCCTAGAAACTCTGTAAACAAAGCGGAGCCACGCAGGCATGACTTCAATTTCACGAAAGCGCACAGGAAGGAACTTAATAAATTTTATTAGATATTGAGGATACTCAGAACTGGACTTGAAAGACGCACTAATTAGACGTATTGCGTCCTTTAGTCCCGAGGCCAATAAAAACTTTGCTCATTAGCGAGGAAGAAATTTTTTGCCAGATCTGAGGAACATTTCATAGATAGCAGTCGGTGTCCTAAATGACGGTATCTATGATGCAAGGAAACTGTCATCGTATTTACTTTGAGTTAAACATGCGTAGGTGATATTTATAAATTATAGTAGTAGTAGTAGTTGTAGTAGTAGTAGTAGTAGTAGTAGTAGGAGTAGTAGTAGTAGTAGCAGTAGAAGAACCATAATTACCCTCCTTTTTCCAACGTCCTGCTAAGTTTTGTATAGTTTTCAGCGATTTAATGCATTTTCTTGTAAAATAACAGTGGCACTGATTTCAAATAATTGATTTTCATTTAACCAAAACCGCACTCAACATTAATAGTCCAAATACCTTATAAACCCAAACCACCTGTATTAATCTAGAAAATAATGCTGAAAAAGCAATGCAGGCATTAACTCATCACTGTTATATAAGTAGCCGCGTCCGTCCGTCCCTCCGTCCGTGTGACCCCCTCTTGATTATGGTATTCACAATAAGCAAGCGGCTTATTTTTAGAATTGAAGTTTTTTATATAGCTTTCTTTGTTGAAATTCATCATGACGCTTTGATATTTTAAATTTATAATACAAAAAGAAATGTTTTAAATTCGTTCGACCAGTAACCTGGCTACCACTGGGTATAAGGCCCAAAATATTGGAACTTGAGTTATTGTTTTCGAAATTGTGATTTTCTTGAAAAGCTTTGAAGAGATAGTAGACGACATTTCAGAATAAAATCCCGGCAAAAGAGGCCACCAAAGATAGAAATGTGTCCAACCGCAAGAGAGAAGTAGCAAGACTCCGACAGCAAGAAAAACATCGAAGACGATCGGATGAACGACGCGAAATGGCAAGACGAAGCAATGTTGCTC